>APFE030914678.1:0-11816 GCA_000404065.3 Pinus taeda | reverse complement strand
AGAGATTTATTTAGCTTACAAAAAGGAAATTATGACCTTTTGAATTGGTTTTAACTCCTCATGTGTCTACTAACCATTTTTATTCATTTTAAATGACCATGGTGAAAAACCTTAAGACCTAGTTTATATAAATGAAATGAACTGGAATGACTATGAATAACTGAAAAGACATGTGAATAGGTTAGTAGGTATATATTATGAGGGACAAATGAGATGAAACCCTACCATCAGTTGATCCATGACCTAATGGAGTGAAACTCATCAAAATAGGACACCTTATATGAAATGCAAAAGAGCAATTTGATCACTGATGGCAGCGTGAAAGCACTAACACTAACAATATCCACTGTAGTCTATTATATATTATGGTTATTTCTAGAAGGACTGCATAAATTCATGTCTTAGATGATAGCTTAGTGACAATCACATCCATAGGACTTTTGGTGTTTGATCTTAGAGGGAGCTATGCATGTGTTCTATTTCAACCTTGATGATGATTTCATATGTTTATATATTATTATTTTGGTGATTATTTATGCTACTAATGCCACATCTACTTAATTTGTTGTGTTCAGGAAAATATATGACATGTTCATGGGGAGATTCTCATATGCTTCCAATAATTCAATGTTTTCATTATGGTTCTGACCCTGGTTTATTGCAGACTATTGATGATGCATATCTGATGTTTTGGTGTGTTGATATATGATGTGTTTCTGAGCTATGCATCTATTGTGATTAGGATTGGTGATGAAGGATTGGCATAGGTTCAAGGGGAGCATCTCCTATGCTTCCAATGGTTCATTGTTGGCAATATGGTTTATTATTATAAGAAAATAAACACAGACGCTACTTATTAGATATTATCTATGATTATTGTTGTTGTGATCAATCTTCTTACATTGGTCGTTTGATACATTGCTTACTATTGGAAGATATAAATGTTGTTGTCACTGTGTCATGGTTGATGTTGGTTGATATTCAATATGTTGTTGACTAGTCCTATTTTACATAATGGATTGTGATGTTGGAGGTCTTCTTTGTCTTCACATATGATGTTGATAAGTCTCTTGTTTATAGAAAGTAATCATCATGATATCATGTATTCAATGTTGATCATGCATTAAGGAGGGCCCACCTTTGTTGATGTTGAAATGAAGTATTCAGAATGGTTGTGTGATATAATGTGTTTTACCTCTATTTTTTTATAGATGCCATATATTGATCATGCATATGTATGATCATTGTCCAATCTTTGGTGTATTGATCAGGAATCAACCCATGTGCAAACATTCTAAAATAAGGTCATGTATGAGCCATTGTTCATGCCATATATATAGCCTTGTTGCTTTGGGTGATTGATGTAAACTTGGGATCAAAGAGTCATTGGTTGTGTTAGTCATGATTTCAGGAAAAATATACTTATGTATATTGATGCATTTTATTTATAAATCTATGTACTTAAATTATATATCACTAGAAGGTCTAGTATATCCTCAAGGGGAGCATGGTTAGGTTTATGGCGATTTTTTATAGCGAAGCTCTTTTCTTCACATTAGGAGATTAAATTTATAGTGTTGACAATTGTGGGGGGTGTACTTCTCTTAGTTTGGTTATGCCCTTTTCACTTGATGTCAAAGGTGGATAGAAGGACTTACTGTTTTGCGGGAGGTCGACATCAAGTTAAAAAGGGTATATTGTTGGCATTATGGCTAATATGTTGTACTTGATGTCAACTTGTCCATTATGTCATGGGTTTGTCACACTTTTGTAACGTTATGTCATTATGATTTCATCACAATACGACCCTATTGGTATGTATGCAAAATTGATGTGCCTAGCTGGGACATGGATGAAGGATGTTTCCTCATTCTTAGGAAAGGTATTACAGATATCCTGATGATTACACATATGTATTGATGAGTTCACATGATTTAAAATATCTTGCACAAGGCCGAGATCGATTACAGAAGCATGGACAATAAGGATTGGAGCCACTTGAAGGTGAATATAGCTAAGGGGACTTAGGTGGTTGATTGGAGAAGGTTCACAAAGGCTTGTGAGGTTTTATTGAGCCCTAATCAAGTACTGATAGGACCCGTAAGTGTTGGAAAATGCATGTTAGAAGTTTGTGAAAGTTTGAGAAAAGTTTGGTTGTGTTTTGATAGATTGAAGACATGGAGATAGAATAAAATAGGTTACCTTGGTTGGAGGAGAATTAATCCCTAGGGTAACATTTATTGTATGTTTAGGAAATGAGTTATAATGGAATTCCTCAAGGGGAGATGTCTATTACTAAATACAAGTGAAGAAAAGGAAAAACTTAGGGCCAAACCTTGGTTTTTGCCCAAGGTTAACTTCCAAAAGGTCCATTTGATCCTGCTAAAGTTTCCTATCAACAAATCCTTGGGATTTGATCTTGGTATTGACAAGGGATATAGTTTAGAAAAGGAGAACAATATTGAGTAGCTAGTGTGTGCATTCTTTGAGTTTCTTGTGGTTTTTCTCGTATAAGTGTGCACCAAGGCACATGAGGAGGCTAATATCTATCCGTCAATGACAAATGTGAAGGATATATTAAGGACATATTCAATACTTGGCTTATAAATTCAATATATATTCGTTTGATGAATATTTTAAGGGATTAAAATCATTTTTTTGTTTCCAATTTGATCATATGAATACATAGAGCAGAGAGGTTGTATGAGATAAAGAATGTGTCTTTTGATTTATGAATTGCAGAGACTTGTTTGATTTGTTGAATGATGCAAATGGAAGAGACTGTGTGTATATCAGCTAACTTATTGGAGGGTTTTTGACTAAATATTTCCACTTTTGAATTACATAAGAGTTTATAAAGATCGAGGGAAGAGATCAATTTATGCAGGATTAGGGTCACACATTAGTTTGTAGAGATGTTAAATCTAACCTATTTCAACCCTTATTTCCACTATTATTTCATTAGCTTATTGTGGATATTTGTGTATTATTCGACAAAGATAACAATGTTGTCTTAGATATGATTTTTCTCAGCATTATATGTAGAGAAGTGTGATTTTGTTGCAAAGAACAAAATTGTGTGTTAGTGCAAGATAAAGTGTTTAACTTGTTTCTTGTGTAGATATCTGATCTTGCTTACTTTCTATGACATAAATGTGAATGAAAAGATCACTATGTGAATGTTGACTTTATTTTACAGATCGTTGTATGAAAATATTTGTTTGATTGAGACACTTGAGGAACCTGCCTTACTATTTGAGCACAATACCATGATCAGAAAACCATCATGCCCAAAACAATGCGAAAAATACATACACAAAACCATAGGTAGGTCCACCCACCTAATATAGGCTGCCGAACAATGAAAACCTCCCTTATGTCCAACACAATTACAGCAGAGATCTCCATAGCTCAACTGGCCACAACCCTTTCCATGTGGGAGTGGGATTCGAACCACTATGTCACATTGATGTGGCTATACCATTTGCAGCTACTCAGGAAGATTCATCTCATGTATAGGCTGAAGCCGATAGGACTAACAACTTCATTGAGTGTATTTAGCATATTCTCTAGCATGTCCATGACATATTGGAGAGATCCAATGCTAAGTACAAGAAGTATCATGATTGAACATCGAGTGCCACATAAGTTCCAGTGGGTGAAACGTTTTGGTTACATCTACAGAAGTAGCACCTCGCTGGGCCCCACGAAAATATTCACCCACTCTGATATGGATCGTACACCATCACCAAGGCTATAGGGGACAATTCCTTCGATCTCAGCATTCCACCATTCCTTGTTCTACTCCCAGTATTCAATGTGGACTGGCTGCTACCATACCTTCCCCCATTGTTGGACACATCCAACGTTGTTGAGCAGCTAACAAATCTCAACCCCAGCTGCATCGAACACGCTACAACTGATAGGATCATAGACACATAGATCAAGAACAATCTCCAATAGAGGATCCAACTTTATTTATTTTTCAAATCAGGCCAACTCCTTCACCAGGGCATGTGGTTCACTAGGGATTATATTCAACAAAAATTTCCTCACCTCATGGAGTCTTTGCATGCAATGGGGGTCATTTCTTCCGAAGGGGGGAGGAATGATCCAGTTGGATATTGATGGCCAAATGTCTATTCCACCTAGATGTCTAGTTAGTTTCATTTGTTTCCTTGATTATAGTATCATTTACTATTTTTAGTACTTTTTCAGGTCCTGAATTTCTGGAGTTGTTTTGACCCCCTAAACAATGTTTTTTTAGGTTCGTAGTAGGTCCATAGCTGTAGGAAAGGACCTACAACAAATCCTATAGTACTCAAAGAGATATTTCCAATGGGGTATTTTACTCACCAAACGAAGAACATAAGACAAACTTATGACCCTGGGAAGTTGGCTACCCAAAAAACCCCAACAAGGCCCACAAACTCTTGCCATTCCATCTCTTGGGTTAGGGTTTTGGTTGCTTATGGTTTTCCCTTGTTTCTCAATAATAAAAATTCCCTTGAGCCTCATTGTAACAAAGTCTAGTGGCATGTAGCCACCACATCTCTTCTCAGAGATAAGCTATCATTGCCCGAGCTAGTTTATTTTCATTTTGTATGAAAGTATATTTCAGTTTTTTTATATTAATGAAATGAAGTTTTATTTCAGTTGCATCTCGGCGTTTATGATTTTTTCTATATTATGTTGTGTTCATGTAGACTTACAGAGCAACCTAGTTTCTTGGGTTGTAGGTGAGTTGTTCATGCATGTGTATATGTTGTTGTAGGTGGCGTGTGTATGGATGATGTGTAGATGGTCCTTGGCATGTCTACTAGCTCATACTATGTTATGAAACCAGCTCACAAAAAGATAGAAAAGATAGATCAAGGCCTTAGAAATAAGCCTCTTCGAGGGGGCAACCTCCTTTACATTACACAAATGAACAATTTTTAGATGATACAAATGACAAGACGTCCTTTCTATATATAGGAGTCTAAGGGGTCATAATATAATCAGAGCCGACATAACAATAATAATGTAAGGGCACAATAATAACAATAGTGGGCTTCTATAGGGAAAAATAATAAAAATATGGAGACTACAGGGACACAACAATATAATAAGGGGGTTGTACTAATAACAATAAGTGGTTACACTAGTAGTGTAGGGACCTAACATGCCCCTCTCCTTCAAAAAGTGCCGTCGTCAACACTTGAGTAGTTCTTGATGCTTCTGTATAAAATTCTAATCCTTCCATGTGGAATCTTCAGCGGGTAAGTTCTTCCATGTGATGAGATACTCTGAAATTAATTTATTTTGTAGTTGTCGACTTCTCGGTTCTATGAATGCTTCAGGTACCAATATGATTTTTCCTTCCTTGTCAAGTTCTGGCAATATTGCTTGAACTGGGATCTTCTGCAACTTTTGAATGAGTAACCACACTTCTTCATCCTTCTTCCATTCATCACTTGCTTCGTTTATCCAATCTAGTTGGATAAAATAAATAGTACAACACAATGCTTCTGCATCCTTATCCTTTCTTTAGAGTGCATATGCAACAACATTTTTCTTCCCTTTTTTGTAGATGATTTCAAAGTCATAACCCAACATATTTGTGACCCATTTTTTCTATTCTTCTAAAGATAATATTTGTTCTAAAAAGAATTTAAGGCTATCATGATCCATTTTTACCATGAAGTGTCTTCCCATTAGGTAAGGTCACGGTTTCTTAAGTGCATGTAGTATTGCCAACATTTCATTCTCATAAATAGCTTGCTTGAGATGTAGTTGTAAAAATACCCAATCGCCTACCTCAAAACTTCTTTTACTGCAATGTGGATTTTCCTATTGTTTCATTTGATTCTGCACCAAAGTGGCGTTATCCTTTAAAAGTTGGAGAACTTGTTGTTGATGCTCGATGTGATCTTTCACTTCTTGAATATTTTCTTCTTGATATGCCCTTTTATCTTGAGAGTTTGAGGAGTAGTAATTTCTTCCAATGCATTACAAGATATGGTCAGATTCATTTCTTGATGCTCAATGTGATATTTCACTTCTTGGACATTTTTCTTCTTGATATGTCCTTCTATCTCGATAATTTGAGGAGTGGTAATTCTGGCCAATGCATTACAAGATATGGTCGGATTCATTTCTTATTTCTTGGTGTGATCTTTCACTTCTTGAACCCTTTTCTTCATGATATGTCCTTCTATCTTGAGAGTCTGAGGAGTGGTAATTCTTGCGAGTGCTTTACAAGATATGGTCAGATTCATTTCTTCTTTCTTTGGGGTTGGTTCCTAGTGTATATCCTCTTCTTTTGATGTTTCTTGATCCTTTTCTTCCTCCTCTTCATAATTAATGTAAAATAATTTCTTCTCAGCACACTTATGACCTTTAATGTATTTGTTATCACAATTGTAACAATGTCCTTTTGCTCTTTTTTCTTCCAATTGTTGGGGTGTCACCCTTGTAGGTTGTGGAAGGCTAGGAGAAACAACACTTCCGTGTTTATAATTGTTAGTGGTAGAATTCCTTATTTCCATAATTTTTCTTTCCATGTTTCTTGCCAACTTGAATGCCTTCTCCAATGAATCAGGTTCCCAAAGACGAACCTCATGTTGAGTGTTATCCTTTAAAGTTCTTATGGAGACATCAATCCTCTACTTCTCTGGAATATCATTTTCCCTTATATTCAAATTTTGAAAGTCTTCAATGTGCTTTACCATTGAACACTTTTGTTTTATATTTATCAATTGGCTAAAGAAGGTGTTTCTCTTTCTATCCTCATAATGTATTATCATTTCCTCCATGAAAATTGACCACATGACAAGTGGTTTATAAGAACGAAGCCCTTTATACCATAAAATTGATTCAGTTCTAAATAATTAGATGCAATACATACCTTTTGTAACAGTGGTACACCATGTATATCAAAATATTTCTCCATCTATAGTATCCAATTTACCAAATCCTTGCCATCAAACTTCCTCATCTTACTTTTTCTTGATTTTAGGAGCTCGATCTTGAAACAATTGTAGCGTTGTACTTTCAGATCTTTAAGTTCTGAAATTTCTTCCTGCGGTAACCCTATGAGTAATATTTCTAACCCCGCAAGTCTGATTAATATTGGATTCTCCAATGAAGAGTTATGCCAAATCCCCCATGATGACCTGAGTATATATTGGTTTAGTAGAGCAAATTTGTACGACATGCCACGGGTCCCTGCTTCAACCTTAGGTTCTAAAAATGATACCTAGAAAACTACAGTCCATTCCCTTTTTGTAAATTTTGACAAAAATTCAATCTGATTCTCAAAGAAAAAGTGATGACGAGTTTCACATTGTCACATGTTTGGAATGTAATTCAGGGGTCTGCAAACACCCTAACTTCCTCAGATTATATCTCCGAAAATATAAAGCGGAAAGATCAGAAATTCAGAGACAAGGTTCAGAGCAATTGCTTCTCAAATGTGTTTTTCTTTGAGATTCTGAAACTTTGTATAAAAAGAGTTATAGTGGAAATTCCATGATAACCTGTTTTTGATGAAATTTTGGAGCTTGCGAAAACCCTAACTTCCTCATATCATATATCCGAAAACATAGCACCATAAGCTATGAAATTTGGACCCGAGGTTTAGTGCAATTTCTATTCAAATGGGTTTTCTTTTGAGTTTCTAAAACGTCACAGAAAAAGAATTATAGTGAAAATTCCATGATGACCTATTTGGAGCAGCGAAACCCTAAAATCCCAAAGCTTTGATACCAAATGTTATGAAACCAACTCACAACAAAATAGAAAAGATAGATCAACACCTTAGAACTAAGCCTCTTCTAGGGGTCAACCTCCTTTACATTACAAAAATGAACAATTCTTAGATGATAGAAGTTACAAGACCTCCTTTCTATATATAGGAGTCTAAGGGGTCATAATATGATTAGAGCCGACATAAGAATAATAATGTAAGAGAATAATAATAACAATATGGGGACTACATGGGCACAACAATATAATAAGGGGGTTGTACTAATAACAATAAGGGGTTACACTAGTAGTGTAGGGACCCAACATACTAGCTTGGAGATGTGATGATCCTCATGATCATGTTGCTGCATACAGGTGTTGGTGGCTACTACAGGAGTTAGAGTTGAGGAGCCCTGTTGATTAGGCCTCCATGTCTCGGCTATGTACACACGTGGATGCTGTAACACATAGGGCTTGGAAAGGATCTACAAGTGCTAATAAATTCTTAGATGGTTGTACAAGCATTAGAGGATGTGTGACATGTTCTAGAGCTACATACTGATGGCAGAGTTATGGAGCAGTTTGATGGCCCATGTAGTAGTATGTTTATCAATTCCCATCCAAGTCAACCTAATCTAATGTATGATGATGATAGTGATGTGGAAGTTACTTGGTGAAGTTTTGCAGAGGTGTGAGTGACTTCCAAAGGTCTTATGAAGGCTTTTCAAGATTTGGAAGAAGTTTGGACAAATTTTGAGATGAGAAAATATGACTTTGACCATCCTCTGCCCCAGTCACATGGATTATGGGTCATGAGAGTGACTGAAAATGCCCAGTCAGTAGGAGACATCCTTGTGCAAGTGAATGAAGAGTTCCAGTCAAGATTTCTGAGCATTGTGAGCACGAGTAACTTTTTTTATGCAAATTTCTTTGCATTTCTCGTGTAACTCAACAAAGTTTGGTATTGTGGTGATGTTCTTGATTGAAACGTTTTAGTATATGGTTGGAAAAGGTAACGTAGCTTATAGAAGTTGTTTAAACTTGAAAATATCTATTATATAGTGGATAATAGTGGATTGACCAAGTCAAGGAACTAGATCCAAGTAAATTTAGATGTGTGAAAATAATTGTTGAGTGCTCCATAGTCTGTAGCAATTAATGAGTTAATCACCATAGAAAAATGACAAATAGAGGAAGGCTGTGAGTCTATTTGGTCGATTATATTGAGAGTGTGTGAGCATGCCATTGTGAGGGAATTGAGAGTCAGTAGAGATTGCAACAACTGCTCAAATAGTTTTTGCAAAGTTATATCCAATAATTATATTCATAAATTAGAGATAGAGTTGAGAAGAAGATTCAGAATTTGCATGCTGTTTGTGGAAGAGAATCTGCAGTTTGTGGTGTGTTAGAGCTCAAAGATTTTTGTGAGTAGAAGAGAATACGTTGTTGGAATTATGACACAAGTTTGGCACTATGACACAGGTGTTTTCTGTTAGGGCCTAAATCTACCTCAGGCTGAGAAAGGCAGGTCTATGGTAACATCAAACCATGCTTAACTTGGTAGCTAGCCCTACTAGGTCGGGAGAGGGCTCTCCCCTTATCAATATCAATGAAAATTTATCAAGGAAGGCTTGAGATGACTGATATAAAAACTAATTTTAGGCTAGGTATGTTTACTTAGAGGAATTTTTTTTTATTTTAATGGTTGGTTGATGGATCAGATGGGGAAGGCAGCTTTGGGTCCGAGAAATCAACATAGATTTGCAAAGGTTTATGTGGGGCGAGGTAGGGAAGTGTTTTAGCTCTTTGAAATGATTGTAATGGTGAGTATATATACTGGTGAGGGCTTAGAGAGGGCATGCAGGTGTCATGAGTCCTCTTCAGATAGTATAAAACATGTAAAACTAAATAAACCCCAAGGCAGAGCACTTAAACACCAATGGATTCTACCTTTTACACTTGATTCATTTAGTTATGTAGAATAAAAGAGATGATGGCAAATATAAACATAAGATCAAATGAATTACAAAGAAGAAAACAATGCTAATTCACATTACCACAAGAATCCCATAAAATGCTGCAAAACCCTGGTTTATTTCATTGCCAAACTGCAGAAGTGATGTACAATAGTGCACAATGAATCCATAAGAGTCCAACCTTCACAAATGACTAATAAAGTACAAGATATAGGAATCAGACCAGCTATGCTAAGCCATCAAGGGTCGAATCCATGAGTCAATGATTTCTTTCAACAAGAACTAAACTAGGAACTAAAAAATAGGCAGTGGAATAGCTTGCCTCTAAAACTATGGAAACTGATTCAGTGAGCTCAAAACCACCTAAAACTGATGTATCTACCTCCTTAAGTCATTTTTAATCATTTTTAAATCATATTACATTAATATACATCATATTACATCATGAATTTGACCATGAGAGAAGAAAAAGTCAAACTGGTAGAAAACTAGGCAAAAATCTGAGTTTTTGAGCAAAATTGGCAAAATTTTGCTTCATGCGCACCGCCACTTCCAAGCTGATTTTTAAGCCCTTCCCCTTCACTAAATTAGCTCCATGATGGCTTTTTGGAAAGTGATTTCTGTCTACTTTCTAGGACAACTAGAATTTTTTGATTTGGTATCCATTTACCCCTTCAAAAATTAGTTCTCCCAAGAGTGCTTCCTGTGGGTCAAAAAAGTGGCAGAGAGGGCATTTTTGTGGTGTTTTTTGCCCTTTAGGTGACCCAGATCTCCTCCAAACTTCATGAAACTTTCTAGTTTTTAGTAATTTTTCATGAGGAATCCAAAAATGCAATCCATTCTGCAAAATTCCCAACCAACTAAATGCGCAGCACCTTAGAGGAAATTTCCTATGTTTTGGAATTAAAATTTATTAAATGACAAAAATTTCTCCAAATTGCTTCAAAATTAGCAAGAGGAAAGCTTATCAATTGATATGTTGAGCCAAGGAAGCTTCATCCAAGATTATAAGTTTATCTTGCTCCTTTTTGGCTCTTAAGGCTCTCCCTAACTTGGCTTTTAGGCTTCTTATCCTTGTCTTGCAAATTTTGTTCCGAACCAAATAGTGATAGGCCATGTGGTGCAACATGTTCTTCTCCTTATTAGCCTTATCAAGAAGTTTCTCAAGGTGGATATTCACTCTTTCCAACCATGATTATCGGTTAGCCTCTATTTCTTGCTCTAGTGAAGTTAGCTTGATTTTCCTTCCTTTTTCCACTTGTCGGTTTTCCCTTATGGTTTGCAACTCCATAATTGTTTGTTTGTCTTCCAATTTCTTGTTCTCTTGCTCAAGGTAATTAATGATCCATTTATCCCTCTCAAGGTCGAGTGATAAGGCTTGGATCTTAGCTTCTTTCTCCTTGATGATCACATCCTTGAGTCTTGAGCTTTGGGAGCCCAAATCAGTGTCCTCTTCCTCAACCAAAATATAATCCTTGTCTTGGCCTTCAAAAAGTCCTTCACCATGAAATGGTTGCTTTCCTCTGTCCTATACCTATTTTGCTGAAGAAGAAGGCAAAGCCCCTTTCACCCCAGGTGAAGATAGCATTTCCCTGTTGTCCGGTGAAGAGAATGAGACTGTAGGAATATACAGGGTAAGTTCCTCAGACAGAACACCAAAAGGACACATCTCACAAACAGATCATAGATCAATACACCAGTAGTTTGACGACCCTCAGAGAGGGAAACAGTCCACGGCCTGCGCCAACGTGGCTGCTACAGGCAATTTATTAATAAAAGAATGAAAATTTACATAAGCTTCTCTCATGCACGGTTAACCTACAAATGACCCTCCATGCGCTTTAAATAGAATTCATGGACCAATCCGGTGTCAAGCCACGGATCAAGTGTCAGTAATACCGAGGAGAGAATGAACCGTCGGATCACTACATATTGTGACCGTCAGATTGTAAGTTACAAAATGTACAACGGTAAAGAAACACACTTTACATAACTCTATACTAGACCAAGTTGAACTTAACTATTTCCTATGTGTCGGAATATCCTAACATCCCCGCTTAAGAACAACTTGGGATAGGATTGAAGGATTTACAAATATGACACAATAGGAGA
>APFE030914677.1:59383-103294 GCA_000404065.3 Pinus taeda | reverse complement strand
GTTCTCCAAACACTGTGGCAACACAAGTTATGTGCCAATTTGGAGAAATGCACTTTTGGCATGACCCAGGTTCAGTATCTGGGATAAATTATTGATGAACGGGGGGTGCATGGGGATCCAGCGAAGATCCAAGTCATTCGAGATTGGCCATCTCCAACCACTCTAACATAGCTTCACAGCTTTCTAGGCCTTGCCAACTTCTACTGCAGGTTCGTGTTGGGATTTTCTCATATCACTTGGCTCTTGAGTCAACTCACCAAGGGAGGAGTGAAAGAAAAATTATTTTGGTCTGAATCTCAACAGAAGGCATTCAAAGAGTTGAAAGATCGCCTCTGCTCGGCACCAGTTCTTGCATTAACAGACTTGCAACAACCATTTGAGGTCTCGAAGATGGCAATTATGGTAGCCTGCAAGAAGAATATCACAGCAGAAGCCACTGCTAAACTCTTCTTTGAATGAGTGTGGGTACACTTTGGGATCCCACAATTTATCATCTTAGATCGAGACAACAGGTTACTCAATACATTTTGGTCTAGTCTCTGGTCGATGCTGGACACCAAACTCACTAAGTCCACAGCCTTCCATCCTTAAACTAATGGCCAAAAAGAGGTCGTCAACAGGATGATTGTACACATTCTACGCATGTACAACTCAAGGCATCCACGCACATGGGACAAGAGCCTCCTCTATGTTCAGTACAGCTTCAATCGGGCTCTCCACAGCTCGACTGGCCACAACCCTTTTCAGGTGGGTTTGGGATTCCAGCCACTATGTCCCATCGATGTGGCCCTGCCATTTGTAGCTACTCATGCAAATTCGGCTCATGTCCAGTCTGAAACAGATAAGGCAAACAACTTCATTGAGCACATCCAACATATTCGCTAGTAGGTCCATGACATTCTAGAGAAATCAAATGCAAACTACAAGCAACGACATGATCAACATCGGGTGCCACACAAGTTTCAGGTGGGCGACAAAGTTTGGTTGCATTTGCAAAAGGAACACCTTACCGGAGCCTGTCGAAAACTCAGACCACTTCGATATGGTCCTTCCACCATTACTAAGGCTGTGGGAGGCAATGCATTTGAGCTCAGCATTCCTCCATTCCTTGGCCTGCACCTAGTTTTCAATGTGGATTGCCTTCGGCCATACTTTCCACCATTACTAGACACATCTGACATTGCAAAACAGCTCACACTCACAGAGTTAAATGTAGATTGCATGGAACAAGCTGCAACTGATCGGATCATGGACACATAGATCAAGCACACTTGCTAGTAGAATATCCAACTGTATCGAGTTGTCAAAGTAGGCAAACTCCTTCACCAGGGCAAGTGGCTCACCATGGATGAAGTTCAGCAGAAGTTCCCTCATCTAATGGAGGAACTCAATGTAATGGGGACCATTGCTTCTTAAGGGGCGAGGAATGATCGAGGTGGATATTGGTGGCCACCTGCTAATTCCACTTGGATCGCCACTAGTGCTTCTTTCAGTTTTTCAGTTTCCTTAATTATAGCACAATTTACTATTTTTAGCAGTTTTTTTGGGTCCTAAACTTCCGGAACTGTTTTGAGGCCCTAAACGATGAACTTCTGGAGCCATTTTGAGGCCCTAAACGATGTTTTTTGGGAAATCTACCGCCAACGATTTTCTGTCTATAATCATCTTTTCCATCGTAGTCCTCGAAGAGATCTTTCCAACGGGCTATCATGCACGTCAAACGGAGATAATATGACCAATTCGCGACCTTGGCAAGTTGGATGTCCAACTCACCCCAATGGGGCCCACAAACTCTTGGTGTTACATCTCCTCAGGTTAAGGTTTTGGTTGTTTGGGGTTTTCTCTTATTGTTCAATAATAAAAAGGCCCTTGAGCCTCATTGTAAGACAGTTCAGAGGCATGTAGCTGCCACATCTCTTCTCATAAATAAGCTACCATCGCCCTAGCTGGTTTATTTCCATTCCTGTTTGTAAGCATATTTCAGTATTTTACATTAATGAAATGAAGTATTATTTCCGCTGCATTTTTATGTTTATGGTTATCTCTATGATTTGTTGTGTTCTTGTTTAAATTCAGATCACAATGTTTGCTTTCCATGAGTGTCTTGTCTGTCCCACAGGTACCACACTCATGAAGCGCTTCTCTCTAGCAAACATTGTTACCATGGCACCAAAGAGAGTTTCTTCAAGAAAGACCATTGAAAGAAGTAATGGGGAAGAATTTGAGCAAGCGCTAGTTAACTTGCCAATATAGGCGGACACTTAGCGATTCATAGAAAAGGAGTCAACACCAACATGACAGCAAGTCCAACAATAGTAGCAGGAGGTAGTAATCTAGTACAAGATCAAGGAAAGAGCAAGTTGCTGACAGAATAAAGGGAGAATAAAGTTGCAAAGTATAAGTGGATTCAACCTTCATACATGGATCTTTGGAAATAGAATAAAAAGGAGGCAGAGGATAGAGACAGCAAAGTGAAGAAAGAGGAAAAAGTAGCAATAATAACAAAGGCAAGGTATAATTGCAGAGAAAACAATGACCATACAGGTTGATGAGCTGGAATAATCAGCAACTAAGGTAGATAGTGAATAGATTAAGGATTTGGAGCTTTCTCAGTAGATTAAGCAATTGATGAAATTGACATACATGGAGTTGGAACATGAGCCACATAATGAAGACAAAGACCTTATGTCGAGAGCACCAAAGGTTAGCTCTTAGTCTCCACCACCTCCAGTATTAGAACCAGTCTTGAGCAGAGAAAGGAGATGTTTTTCTCCTTAGTGATGATCCGATCATGGATGTGTACAATATATACTTTGAAAAGTTATAAAAGCAGATTATATAGACACGAGGAATCACTTTTCAAATGATCATACATCACCTGTATTCATTATTGAAAGGGGGATAGTGTCAGACACCAGGAAGCATCCAACTTCCCTTGCTGAAGCAAGCTTGGCCTATGCAAGAGCAACAACTAACAAAGAACTTGCAAGATGCCATGCAAGAGGCAGAAAAACTATGAACGTCAACATAGGATTCACCTTCCACATTGGGGGAGATGACAACAATGATACTTGCTGAAGTATCAACACTTGGTGATACTATGTAGAATATCTATGATGGATTTGTCACCATGCATAAAGTAGTTGTCTTTGTGAATGACCTACAATAGTGGAGAAAAATGTTTTTCCAAACTCTCAAGAACATACATGTTGCCATCACCCATGTACAAGAGTGGAAAATGTGGTACAAAGGGGCCTCGCTTGACTTAGCAAAGAAGGTGAAGCCACAAGCAGAACTAGAGAAAGAAAATGTTTGAATTGTTGATCCAAAACTATGAGCAGCTCCACCCATTTATCAGCAGCATACATGCCTCACATGTGCACTTGTACAATAATTTGGATGTCATGGTGAGAAATCAAAGGATCCCATCAATCAATTCCCTCACTGATGTTAAACCCAAGAACCAAGTCTGGCTAGAGATCGATCAGTACATGGAGCAACTAAGACGAGAGGCCACCAAGGAAGAGATAGAGTTGAATGCACACAACATGCAAAAGTACATCAGTGGTCTTGTCAAGGTCAACACCATGTTTCTCATGCTTCAAAACAAGTTGGATATAGGTTCCAAGACCATATACTCATATGCCATGGAGGAAAGAGTATTCTTCCATAAAGACACCATCAAACATTTTGGGGCCACCATCACATAATACGAAGCTTTGAATCAATGTATGACCAAGAAGCATCAAGTGGATGTTGATGAGATGGAATTTCCCCAAACTCCAAAGTCATAATGTTGGGTCTTGCTAGGCTATCTCCAGCCTATTTTGTATTATATGGGTACATGTGTGTCGTAGCAGCTACAACCACCCTTCAAAAATTTTCCTTCGCTTTGTTTGGAGCCTCCCTCCTCAAAATCTTACCAGCTTGTCTTGCACTGCTCAGGTACTTGTGTTTTCATTTGAGATTATATTTCACTTTTCAACTTGTGTCTGTTTACTTTCTTTTTTTTTTATCCACAAGATGACCCCCATGACTTGGTTTGCATCCGGTTCTTTCATTGTCCTAGCAAACTACATAGTCTTAGAGAGAAGCATGTCTTGCTCTCAAGAATTGCACAGTGCAGCCCAATAGTGAGCCTTGCTCTTAAGAATTGTGCATACTAACCGAGAAGTGAGCTAAGGCTCTAGAACCACACAGAACTAACTCACATTCTGTCTTTAGCTGGGAAACTGCACAGAGCATGAGAGGCAGCCGAAACCACTCAGCCTATGAATTGTACAAAAGCATTCCCTTAGTTGCTACTCGATGCATGTGTCAGCAGGTTGCCCAGTTCCCTCTAGAACTGCAAAATTTCTCCATGCATGCATGGAAACCCTTCTTGAAAAAGGAAAAAGAAAAAAATCAAAAGAATCCCTAAAAAATATGGATCTATTTTTATCACTACGAATTACACTTGAGTTATTTTTAGAAACTTGCCTCCACTTTCAATTTTTTCCTAGATTTTGGTCATGCGTGTCATAAAACCTAAATCTATAAAATCTATTTAAACGAACACTACCAGATCTCCTTTTTACATTTGATCTTGGTGCTTTGGTATTTTAGGAACCTTCAGCATGATCGACGCATATTTTCTGGGTAATTTTTGTTTTTCAAGTCTTTTTCTCCTTTTTCTGTCACTTTTGTTTCCCTGGCTTATGTGAGTGTTGTTTTGCATGTTTTATTGAACGACTACCGGCGTTTTAGTTTTTTATAGATTATACAAGTGTTGTTTCAATTTGTTCATTGTCTTTCTTGAGCATTGCATGCATAACCCAATTTTTTGCACTAATGGTCACCATTGCGGTGACTCTCCCCACCATACTCGTTGTTCGTTCATTTGACTGATTCTTGCATTTGTTTTGATCACATGCATGATCATTCATTCATATCTGCACCATCCTTCACCTATTCATTCATATCTACTCGTTTTCAAGTTTCCCTTGGACATATATGCACTGCCTTAGCTCAGATCTAGCTTTACCAACATGCACTATGCATTTCTAGAACTCAATTGTCTTCCTTGGCCCAGGAATTGCGCAGAAGTTGTCAGCCGCTGCCTCCATCTATGCTCTGCATAGTTCTATGAGACAATCCCTAGTCTTTCCCATTGGGACTCTACAATGCACAATCCTAGCATGCATCAAGATGGACTAAGCTATGCATTGTGCAGTTCTAATCCTCATCAAGCCTCACTCGACTGCACTCTGTGCAGTTCCAGTCAGTTGGACATCTCACTGGAACCTAGGACTATGCAATGTGTAGATCCAGCTAACAGTCCATCACCTCTGAGAGTCACAACTACGCAATCTTACCCAAAAGTCACCCGATTTTTTTCATGATCGATCCTTGAAGTGCTATATGTCTTCAAGTTGATATTTTCTTGTCGTGAGTGTCTGCTCTGTCTCTAGGTACATCACTTGTTGAGAAGTCTCTCAGCAGCACATGCACCATGGCTTTCTAGAGATCTGGATCAAAGGACATTGTAGAGAGTAGCACTAGAGATGTGGTTGAACAAGTGCTAATATGCAGACATGCAGTTTTTTGTACAGAAGGACATGAAGATCACATGGCAAGAAATAAATTACATATTTGTAGGCAATTTCAAGGAATATCTAGAAGATCAACAAGTCTATGTCAACATTCATAAGTCAAGTTTGTATAGGGTTGTATGCAGGTACCCCACCTTCTCATGTGCATATATCATTCACTGGATTGTCTCACACACCGACCCCAAGATGATAACACTAATCAGTACTAGTGGAACATAACTTACAACATTAAGGTAGGAAAACTACTATCATATGTATCACTTTCCACAGTCAGTGAATCACATGGATGCACTCTTCTACACTTCCAACAGTAATGTGAACACTAGACAAATCATGAAGCGTTGGGTAAGAGAGCCATCGAAGTTTAGGGGGACACCCAACTAGGTCTACAAGATGAAGTCACTTAGGGAGGCCTACCAACTCTTGGTCATATTCATGAAGTGTTGGGTAAGAGAGCCATCAAAGTTCAGGGTGACACCCAACCAGGTCTACAAAACGAAGTCACTCAGGAAGTCCTACCAACTCTTGGTCATCTTCGCATGTCTTTTATATGGCCAAGAGAGCACGAAGACCTTCCAGTAGAGTTGAGTGTTTAGGTTTCATCAGTTGGGAAATGAATAAGGCCTTTCAACTGGACTGACATGTTGGCTCTTCAACTGAAAGTGCATGTGTCTAATGCCTAGAGTCCACCTAAGGATGAGAAAGAAATATTCTTTATGTTTTTGTACCTACTTGATGCAATTTGTGCCCAATAGTAGTTCCCTAGCATGGGTTGGGCATGGACACCATCAAATGATGTTGTGAACATATATTACAAGTTGCTCTCTGAGTGCAACTACCAAGAATTCATGGTGAGGCTGTCTGACCACTTCATCACCCTATTGTACAAGATTATCTTCGAATAACATCCCCCTTGTATGTCCTAAGAAGTGATGCAGGCATTGCTTAACATTGCAGATTAGTATCCCTCACTTGGTTACACCTTTATCAGGATGTTTGGCATGGAGAAGCCTCTGCATGAGTTACCAAGGTTCACCATAGATGAGTTGGTCATGCAATAGGTTGCATACCACATCCCCATTGAGTTATAAGTAGGACTACATAGGAGGAAGAGGGCACCATGGCCTACTCTTCCTTTAGAGATTGGGTTGTACGAGATCTATACCTTAAAGGATGAAAATACCAAGGCCGAGGACTTGAAGAAGATTGGGTTTGAAACCAAGAGTTTCAATTCGTATGATCTCCACTGCATATGCAAGAACCATTGTGTGAAGGTGTACTACCCATGGATCCATGGGGCATGTCATTTTCTAGAGGAAGATCCTTGGAGGTATTACTACAGCTCCTATATGCTCAATGAACTGGTTAGAATAGCAGTAGAATGGAAAGCAGCACTGCTGGCAGAAACACCACAAGAGGAAACAACAACAACAACAGTGAGAATCAAACCAACATAAGACAAAGGCAAGGGGAATATTTTTTAGAGTGCAGAGGCTAAGAAGAGCCACAATTTAAGAGAAGATCCACTTGTTGAGAAAGTATCTTTGGCAATAGAGGCAAAGAGATAACAGTACGAAAGGAGAGTAGAATGGAGGAAGAGAGAGCAAAAAATGTTGGAAGATACAAAGTGGAGATTGCAAGAGATGGAGAAGAAGGTGAAATCAGAGCAAGATCCCAGGAGGTGAGAAAGGCAAGAAAAGTAGAAACAAGAATAGGAGGAAAGACAAGGCACATTGACAGACTAAATTATGCAGATACAAGTTGAGGAAGCAGAGAATCCACCAGATGAAGAAGAGGGTAAGTAGGTGTAGGTTTGGGAACTTTCTCAATAGCTTGAGTAGTTGGTTTAGGCAATAGACATGGAGATGGAACATGAGTTACAAGACCAAGAGACCAAAGTCATACCAAGAGCATCCGAGGTCGCATCACAGTCTCCGCTATTTCTAGAATCATAACCAGTCCTGAGCAAAAAATGAGAAGTTGTTCTCCTTGATGATGATCCAGAGATGGGTGTTTACAATCTTCCATTTGGACAGTCACATCAAAGGATTGTACAGGCATAAAGACGACAACTTCTGGATGATCATACATCACTTGCGCACATAGAATAAAGGGTGATTATACTAGATGTTAGAAGACATCTAGTTTCCATGGCCGGGGCTTCTAAGGCTTATGCAAAATCCATGAGCTTGATGGTATAGTTCTTGATACCAGAGAATGATTGGATGGTGAAGGACATACAAAATGCCAAGCAAAGAACAAAGAAGTCTATGAGATCTGCTATGGTAGAAATGAAGAAAGTAATACTTGCAGAGATATCAACTTTGGAGCCCTCCATGCGAACATTGTATAGTAGATTTGTCACTGTGCATAAAGCAGTTTTCCATCTATATGGTCTTCAACATTAGTGCATGCAAAGATCCCAAACTCTCAAAGACATTCACGCTGCTATTGCGCACATGCAGGAATGGACAATGAGGTACATGGGAGCCCCAGTTTACTTGCACAAGAGGAGGAAGCCATAGGCTGAGCTAGACAAAGCATGGATTTAGATGTTGATCCGACACTATGAGCAAATCTCTCTGCTAATTACTAGCATTGAGGCTTCCTATGCAAGGTTGTTTAGGAGCCTCGATGTCATAGTGTGGACAAACAAGATCCCTTCCATCGGAACCCTCACCCAAGCCATGAAGAAGAACCAAGTCATGTTGGATGTTGACAAGTACATATAGAAGTTGACACACAAAGCCATTAGTGATGACTTGCAGCTTAGTGCAGAGAACATGCAAAAGTAAATCAGTGTTCTAGCCACACTCAGGACAGTGTTGTGCATGCTTCAGGATGAGCTGGACAGAGGTTTCATAACCATATACCCAAAATCCATGGAGGCATGAGTCTGCTTCAATAAAGACATCACAGAATAGTACAGGGACACAATAACACAATACCAAGCTTGGTATCAGCTCATCACCAAATACCATCATGAGGAGGTTACCAAGTTGGTCTTTCCCCAAGACCCCGAGTGATGTTGTTTGTCTTGTTATGCTGACTCAAGCTTATTTTGTCCCACATGGGTATATATGGAAATTGTATTATTGTAAATATGGTGTAAGTGAAATTCCAAGTGTCATTAGAGGAATGTGAACAATCACTATGTAATGTGAAGAGTCATGAGGGTAGTCCAAGGGTCAAAGGTGAATGTCAAGGGTCACCCCAACCTTTGTTATATATAGGTCCTCATAAGTCATAGTACAGGATTTTGGGAACCAAGATTTTGGCTAGGTATTGCTTAGAGAAGGCTTGGAGAGTATTGTGACGAGCCTTGGCTTCTCCATAGTTCAAAGTGAGTACATCTCTTTGGAGGAGGAGGTGGTGTTGACTGTAATGTTCCACTATTCGGGTTAGTGGTTTTCAATGGTGTATGTATGGATGGAACATTCACTTAATAATATATAATAGAGCCAACACTTTTTCATGCATATGTTGTTATTGTAGTTGGACTATTCTAGTTGCTTTAGCAATGTATGTTATTTAACTTATGCATTTGTATGTGAACTATTTTGTATGCAATTGTATGAATCTTGTTGCAAACGTGTTATTGGTTTAACTCATCACATTGGATTATGGACTATTCTGCTTCCTAGCTTGTGATGTCATTCAACTCACGTGTTCCTTTTAGGCTGCGTAATATTATAGGCTTCTAAGGGAAAAACTTCCTTTTCCCCTCCATGTGTTTGAACCACCATGCATATCACTTGACTTGCTACAAGGTCGCACACTTTCTTCTGAGAAATATATCATACTTACCTCTGTGCACTACTACAGGTAAGGCATTTCTTTACTACTGACTACTAGGACTCCTACTCCAAACGGTCTAAGGTCTAGTTGGGAATTCTTACCAGGGAGATCCCTTGACATGTTAGCAGGTCCATTACCATCAACATTTCTAGCATTGGAAGGAGGACCATATGACAAGCTGAGTCCTCAAAGTATGTTTTGAATCTCTGCACATCATTCATGACTTACATTACAATAATACCTCCAACATGTTTTTCTCATCCACGTGATTTTGAAGTGTTGAAGGATGTCCTTTATGACTTGTCACGTATTAAGTATGATGGTGAAGTTGGAGTAGCCTTCTTAGGTTTCTGTGAAAGGAATGAAGTCCTCTTGGAATACATTTCTTGTGGGTTGTTCTCTTACACGCTTGAAGGGCGCGTCCAACAATAGTTTCACATACTGCATGCAACCTCCATTCACTCTTTCAATCACATGATTAGAGAGTCAGGTCATGATTTCTATCATTTTGACCATAAAGCACTCAATAAAAAAATTCTGGAATTACAAAAAGCACCTGATGAATCCATTGTGCAATTCTAAGATCACTTCTATAATCTCAATTTTCAAATCCCTGAAGATGAAATTGATTGGAAATTTCTCAAGGAAATATTTCACTATCTTCTTCACATATCTGAAAATCCTCATGAATTGGAATCATTTGAGCCCCTCCCAACATACCTTGGTATTAGATCTTCCAAATCAAAGATGAACAAGGTTGTTTTCAGAGGTGAACCCTCGTCCTCTTCTCATTAGACAACTCTAGCTTTGTAGGAAAGGTGGGAGAAGTTGTGAACCCATTTATTGAACTGTCACCTCCTCCCACCCCACCTACTCTGAACATCTACATATATTTGGATTGCAAGCCTGTTTCCTTTCACGTGAACTTGTTTTCTCAACCTCTGTCCTCTCATTCCTTTGATACTTTGGATTGTACTATGTTGTGTTCACCCGTTCCGGACTTCACCATTGTTTTTCACGAGGATCAAGTTGTCGACATAGTTGGTGTTGAGTAGCCAACCTGCATTGTCATTTTTGATGAGTATGTGTGGGAATCTAAAGAAGAACTTGTGGTGAAGGATGATCTCCTTTCGTCCGCACCTCATCCACTTCTCGTTGACATCTTTTGTGATTCTTCCATTTCTGATTTGTCTTATGAAAATTCATTGTTGGATGTTTCTACTTTTGATAATTCACAAGACGCATTGGATGTTAGTAAGTCATTGCATTGTGGAGAGGAGACATCTTTCTTTCCGAATCCGCCCAATCTATCATATTTTCTTTATGGAAATTCAAAGGGTGAAAATTTTTGTTTCTCATCAACCCCTTTATATGATTTTTCAGATCACGAGGATGTCGATGTACATCTCAAATTTTTTGATCATGGTTGTCGTGATCTCTTTACTCCTTCATTCGATCATGATTATGATTCAATTGTTGTTTATATTTATAAGCCATAAGTCTTTGATGATCTACGTATTGATGAAGTGGAACCCCCTCAATATTTCAACGCAATTCGGCCCAATCTGATGGTTATGTCAAGTCCTCGTTGTCTTGAGGTCAGCTCCACTTCCTATTAGAAATCTGTTGAAACACCCCAGGCTCCTCATCACTCTCATGTTTGCATTGAAAATCAATATGATATACAAATTTCACATCATCCACCTCAATCACATGATCTTATCACTCATGCATTGGATGAGTCATACCTAGCGACCCATGTTGCCAAGAAAAAGTTTTCTTCTTTTTTCATGTTTGCTTATATGTAAAGATCAAAAGAGTGTGCATGTTTTCCATATGTACACAATGAAATGCTTCACTAGGGTACGTCCATGGAGTGTTTCTCTTGCACTTTTACTCTATTCTTTTTTGTGGACGCTTTTAAACTTCGAGTGTGTTGGTCTTCATTGTTTTATATTTCTTGCATGTTGGTTTACTTGAATACCTTTCTTGTCAACTATGCCTTCACCAACATGGGTCAACCAATGTGCTGGTGGTTACATTGCAAGAATCACTTTACATGAGTAGGCCCATGCACTGTTTAACGTAGTAGTAGGAGTAGCGTTTGTTTTCTTGCTTTTCTTGCTTACTTGTTTTTCTTTCATTTACTTTTTTCCATTGCTTGTTTGTTTGTTTTCTTATTATGCACCTGTAGGTTTATCTTCACATGAAACCATGTTTGGATCTTGAGACATGCAGGGTGAAGTACAAGAGGACTTGTATAGATATCAACATTTGGTTATCTATTATCCTCTCTCTTTATGAAGAGATTGTGTTTCTTCAATCGATAATACCCTGATGGAAAATACATTATGTTTAGGTAGAGTAAGATGCGAGGGAAAACCTTAAAAAGTATTTCATAGGTATATATAACATACTTTTTTAAAGTGACAACCTCTTTTGCTATCAATAATTCAAGGTCCCTCTTCAACCTCATGAAATAAATAAGTACCTATGCACAGTTCTCTAAAAAATGAAAAAAATGAAAAAAAAAATAAAGGAAAAAGAAGATAAATGCTTCCTACATAGAGAAGTGAAGCAACTAACTCCACTGGGGTACCTTCCAGGCTCGTTGGCAGCAAAGCAATGCCTTTGTTCCTGAAGTGACTCCATCGAGGTATTGTCCAGGCCTGTTGGTATCAAAGCAACACCAGAGATGAAACTAAAATTTTGACAATTTATATTACTTGTGCATCAATATAAACCTCATCCCCAATCGAAACAAATCAGTTGAATTGGCTTGGTATGTGTGTTGACTGATCAAGAGAATGGTAGGGACTGTATCTTTAACTAAGGCTAGTGAAGAAGCCATGATGATCAAAGAATCGAACAATACTTCTGGAGGAGTTAGACTCGCTTTACACGAGACAAGGTCCATACAGAGAGATGGAGTTCTACTAGTGTGTCGCCAATGTTGTAGAGGCTACAACCACCCTCCAAAAAATTTCATTCGCTTTGTTTTGGAGCCTCCCTCCTTAAAATATTTGCATCTTGTCTTACCCTGCACATGTACTTATGTTTTCATTTGAGCTTATCTTTTTCTTTACAACTTGTGTTCACTTACTTGCTTTGCTGTCTATCCACAAGCTTCCCCCGTGACTTGGTTTGCATCTAGTTCTTGCACTTCCTTGGAAAACTACATAGTCCTAGAGGGAAACTTCTCTTGCTCTCAGGAATCACGCAGTGCATCCCAACAGTGAGCCTTGCTCTCAAGAATTATGTAGATCAACCCAGCAGTGAGCTTAGGCTCTAGAATTGCGGAGACCCAACTAGAATCTTGTCTTCAACTAGGAACCTACACAGGGCATGAAAGGCAGCTAGAGCCACTGAACCTAGGAATTGCGTAGAAGACTCCCTCAACTGCTACCCAATGCATGTGCCGATAGGTTTCCCAGTTCCCTCCAGATCTATGAAATTTCTCCATGCATGCATAGCAACCCTTCTCGAAAAAGAAAAAAGAAAAAAATAAAAAGCATCCATAAAAAATAGGGATCTATTTTTAGCACTAGGAGTTACATTCGAGTTAGTTTTAGAAACTTGCCACCACATGTCACCTTTCCTAGATTTTGTGCATGCACATCACAAATCCTAAATCGATCAAATATATGAAAATGAACACCACCAAAGCTCATTTTCACAACTAATATTGGAGCTCTAGAAGTCCTGAGGCATATAGGAACCTTCAACATGATTGGTGCAATTTTTCTAGGTAAGTTTTTTTTTTCAAATCTTTTGCTATTTTTTCCTGTCACTTTTGTTTCCTTGGCTTGTGTGAGAGATTTTTTGCATGTTTTATTGAATGATTGCTAGCACTTTAGTTTTTTCTAACTTGTAGAAGTATTGTTTCAAGTTTCTCAATATCTTTCTTAAGCACCACTTGCATAACCCAATTTCTGCACTAACAATCGTCGTTGCAGTGACTCTCCCCACCAAATTCATTATTTGTCCATTTGACTGATTCCTTCTTTTGTTTTGATCACATGCATGATCATTCACTCATATATGCACCAACCTTCACTCATGCATTCATATCTACTCGTTTTCAAGTTTCCCTTTGGTAGATCTAGGTAGCCTTTGCTCAGATCTAGCTTTGCCCAGCATGCACTGCGAATATGTGGAACTCAAGGCTCTGCCTTGGCCATAGGAATTGTGTAGAAGCTATCAATGGCTGCCTCCAGCTACACTCTACACAGTTCTGGAAGACAGTCCCTAATATTTCCCACTAGGACTGCGTAATGTGTAGTCCCAACCTTCATCAAGCTAGACTAAACTGTGCATTATGCAGTTCCAGTCTACAACAAGCCTCACTAGACTGTGCTCTGTGCAGTTCCAGTGACCAGGACATCTCACTAGAAGTTGGGACTGTGCAATGCATAAATCCAACTGACATTCCCTTACTTCTGAGAGTCACAAGTATGCAATCTTGCCCAAAAATCACCTGGTTCATTACATGATCGATCCTTGAAGTTCTTAGCATTTTTAAGCTGACATTTGCTTGCTGTGAGTGTTAACTCTATCTCTAGGTACATCAGTTCTTGAGCAGCCTCTCAGCAATACCATCATGGTTTCCAAGAGAGTTGGATCAAAGGACATTATAGAGAGGAGCACTGGAGTTGTGTTTGAACAGGTGACAATGAACTTGCCTATCTATGCAGACACACAGTTGTTCATAGAGAAGGACATGAAGATCACATGGAAAGATATAACGTACATATTTTCAAGTAGTTTCAAGGAAGATCTGGAAGATTGACAGGTCTATGTCAACATTCATAAGTCAGGCTTCTACAAGGTTTCATGCAGATACCCTGCCTTCCCGTGCGCAAATATCATTCACTCACATACTGACCCCGAGACAATGACACTGAGAACTACCAGTGGAACACAACTTGCCACCACTGGTGAATTCACATGGATGCACTCTTCTACACTCCAAACAGTATTGTGAACACTAGAGAAATCATGAAGTATTGGGTAAGAGAGCCATCGAAGTTCAGGGTGACACCCAACCAGGTCTACAAGATGAAGTCACTCAGGAATGCCTAACAACTCTTGGTCATCTTCGCATGTCGCTTGTATGGTCAAGAGAGAATGGAGACCTTCCTGGAGAGCTGGGTGGTTAGGTTGGAATAGTTGGAAAATGAGGGCTCTTCAGCTGAAAGTGCATGTGTCTAATGCCCTGAGTCTACTTAAGGATGAGCAAGAAAGATTATTTATATCCGCGTACCTGCTTGATGCAATTTGTGCCCAATAGAAGTTCCCTGGAATGGGTTGGACATGGACACCATCAGATGGTGCTATGAATTTCTATTACAAGATGCTCTCTGAGTGCAGCTATTGAGACTTCATGGTCAATTTGTTTGACCACTTCATCACCCCACTGTAGAAGATGATCTTTGAATAGGATCCACCTTTAAATAGGAATTCCTTATCATTGCATATTGGTATGCCTCTCCCAGTGGCACCTTTATCAGGATGTTTGGTGCGGAGGAGCCTTCACATGATTTAACAAGGTTCTCCATGGACAAGTTGGTCATGCAAGAGGTCACATACCACATCTCCACAAGGTTATCAATAGGACTGCATAGGAGGAAGAAGGCACCATGGCCTACTCTTCCTTTACAGATTGGGTTGTATGATATCTATACCTTGAAGGATGCGGATGTCAAGGTTGCAGAACTTAAGAATTTTGTGTTCGGCACTAATATTTTCAATCCGTATGATCCCCACTGCATATGCAAGAACCAATGTGCAAAGTTGTACTACCCATGGATCCACGGGGCATGTCATTGGCCAGAGGAAGATCCTTGGAGGTATTTCTACAAATCCTCTTGGCTCAATGAACTGGTCAGCATAGCAATAGAATGGAAAGCATCATTATAGGCAAGAACACCATATGAAGAAACAAAAACAACAGAAGTGAGCAACAAGTTGTCATAAGACAAAGGCAAGAGAAATATTGTTGAGATCACAAAGGCTGAGCAAAGCTACAAGTTCATAGAAGATCCACTTGTTGAGAAAGTAGCTTGGGCGATAGAGGCAAAGAGGCGACAACGTGAAAGGAGAGTAGAACAGAGGAAGAGAGAGAATCAAAGGCTGGAAGATACAAAGAGGAGATTGCAGGAGACAAAGAAGAAGTTGAAAGGAGAGAAAGAGCTCAAGAGGAGAGAAAGGGAAGAAAAGCAAAAACAAGAATAAGAGGAAAGACAAGGCGCAATGACAGAGAAAACTACACAAATACAGGTTGAGGAAGCAGAGAAACCAACAAATGAACAAGAGGGTGAGCATGTGTAGGTTTGGGAACTTTCTCAGCAGGTTGAGCAGATGGTTGAGGAAACAAAAATGGAAATCATCCAAGAACACTGAATTCATGTTGAGATCATCCAAGGTTGCGCCACAGTCTCTGCCACTTCCAAGATCACAACAAGTCTCGAGCGAACAAGCATAAGTTGTTCTCCTTGATGATGATATAGAGATGGATGTGTACAATCTGGCATTTGATGAGTCACAACAAAGGATTGTATAGGCACGAAGACGGTAGCTCCCAGATGATCATACATCACCTGCGCACATAGAAGAAAAGGTGATTGTACCGAATGTTAGAAGACATCAAGTTTCCATAGATGAGGCTTCTAAGGCTTATGCAGAAGCCATGAGTTAAATGGTCAAGTTCTTGAGAGTAGAGAATGATTGGATGGTGTAGGAATTGCAAGAGGCCAGGCAGAGAACATAGCAGTCTACAGGATCTGTTATGGAAGAAATGAAGAAAGCAATACTGGAAAAGATATCAACTTTGGAGTCCACCATGTGGACATTGTATAACATATTTGTCAATATTCCCAAAGAGGTTATCCATCTGTATGGACCTTGGCATTAGTGTGCACAGGCAACCCAAAATTTCAAAGACATTCACACTGCTATTGAGCACATGCAGGAATGGACAATGAGGTACATGGGAGCCCCACTTTACTTGCACAAGAGGATGAACCCACAAGCTGAGGTAGACAAAGAAAAAATTCAGATTTTGATATGGTACTATGAGCAGCTCCCTCCACTCATCACCAGCGTCGAGACTTCCTATGCACGATTGTTCAGGAGCTTGGATGTCATAGTTTGGACACACAAGATCCCTTCCATCAGAACCCTCATCCAAGCCATGAAGAAGAACCAAGTCATGCTAGATGTTGACAAGTACATAGAGAAGTTGATGTGTGAAGCCACTAGTGATGACTTGCAGCTCAGCGCAAAGAACATGATAAAGTACATTAGTGGTCTAGCCACACTCAGGATAGTGTTGCACATGCTTCAGGATGAGCTGGACAGAGGATTCAAAATTATATACCCAAAATCCATGGAGGAAAGAGTTTGCTTCGACAAAAATGTCACCAAACAATACGGGGACACAATAGCATAGTACCAAGCTTGGTATTAGTTCGTCATTGAATACCATTGCAAGGAGGTTACAGAGTTGGTCTTTCCCCAAGGCCCCGAGTGATGTTGTTTGTATTGTTAATCTGACTCAAGCCTATTTTGTCCCACATGGGTATATGTGGAAATTATATTATTGTAAATATGTTTTAAGTGAAATTCCAAGTGTCATTAGTGGAATGTGAACAGTCAATATGTAATGTGAAGAGTCATGAGGGTAGTCCAAGAGTCAAAGGGGAATGTTAAGTGTCACCCCACCCTTTGTTATATATAGAACTTCATACCTCATAGTACAATATTTTGGGAGCCAAGATTTTGGCTAGGGATTGCTTAGAGAAGGCTTGGAGAGTATTGTGAAGAGCCTTGGCTTCTGCATAGTGCAAAGCAAGTACATCTCTTTGGATGAGCATGTGGTGTTGACTGTAATGTTACACTATTGGGGCTAATGGCTATCAATGGTGTATGTATGGATGGAACTTTCACTTAATAATATATAACAGAGCCAACACTTTCTACACTAACCAAGCCTACTCATTGATCCCTAGAAGCCTTTTTATGAATGAGGCCTCTATTTTCTTGATTTTCCATTATTTTCCTTCATTTTCCTCCTCATGTGCAACCTGTGACCTTTCACCTCCCTTTTCTCCTAATTTCCATTATTTTCATAAATAAAATGCGAATAAATGTCTCTTGCCTTTTGAAAGCCTTTTGCATTTCCTTTTCCAATTTCCTTTAGCCATAATAACCTAAATTAACACCCACTAAGATGGTTTACCCACCATTCATCTTAGAATATGTGTCCCATCACTGTGGCCTTATGTATGTTTACATGAACTTTTAAATAGGGATGTTACAACTAGGCTTAGGCTTAAAAAAGGCTTGAGAGTAGGTGTTCTTGACTACAATGTTCCACTACTGCAGCTAGTGGTCATCAATTGTGTATGTATGGATGGAATTTTCACTTATAATGAGCCAACACACTTTCATGCATATGTTGTTATTGTAGTTGGACTATTTTGGTTGCTCTAGCAATGTATGTTGTTTAATTTACGCATTTTCTTATGAACTAATTTGTATGAAAATGTACGAATCTTGTTGAATGTGTGTTATTAGATTAACCCATCACTTTAATTTGTGGACTATTCTACATTTTAGCTTGTGACGTCATTCCATTCGTGTGTTCCTTTCAAGTTGCATACTATTCCAGGCTTCTAAGGGGCACACTTCATTTTCCCCTCCTTGTCTTAGAACCTTCATGCAACACATTTCACTCTCCCTAGGGCCACACACTTTCTTTCACTCAAATTCATCATACTTACCTCTGCGTGCTACCCTAGTCAAGGCATTACAATACCACCCACTGTTGGGACTCTTACTCCAAATGGTTTGAAGTCTAGTTGGGACTTCTTATCTAGGAGATCCCATGAATGTTGGTCGTCTAGCAACATCAACGTTTTTGGTGCTAGAACGAGGTCCAGATGACAAGTTGAGCCCTTGAAGTTTGTTTTGAATTTCTGCACATATTTCATGACTTCTGTCCAAATCATAATTCCGACATGTTTTCTCACACTGTTGATTTTGAAGTGCCGACAAGAATTATAGATGACTTGTTCAAATATAAGTTTAATGGCAAGGATGGAACAACCTTCTTCAAGCATGTTGTTTCCTTTATTGGCTTATGTGATAGGCATGATGTCCCATCAGATGGCATTTCCTGTGGGTTGTTCACTTTCACGTTTGAAGGGTGTGGAAAACAATGGTGTCACACACTACTTGCAGCCTCTATACACTCTTTTGATCACTTGATTATAGAACTATGTCAGGCTTTCATTCTTTCTGTCTGTTGTTAGCCCCCTAATTTTCTCTCCTTTTGCCATTTTCCCCTTCCCATATCATAACCATTTACCATTGTTTTACCTCTTTTATACACTCTCATCTTGCACTAGTCTAAGCACAGTGACATATTTCGTATAAACCTTGTTTTTAATACTTTTAATTTAACTTAGCATTAATTAATCATTTATGACATGATTTCTTACTTTTAATCACTCTTTGTAACTTATCGATATCTCTGATATTTATTTGGTAGTTAGAATAGTTACCGTGACCGCTGATCCTAGTGTAGGATCAGATCTTGCATTGTTGCCAGCACAACAAATCCTTGCAGTAGATCCGAACCTCCTTGATCACAACCTCGTTTTGAACAGCTTCAACCATGACAGCAAGATCGATCCAAAGGTAGCCGAGATCGAATCTGTGAACGGACGAAAGCTAGAGATTGGCTACGACCAATTTTGCTAACTGTCTAATTTTGAAGGCTGAAAAGCTAAATTCTGCATTTGGTTATGTAATCGATTGAATGATCTATTTTGGCCTTTGGCCAAGGATCTATACAATGTAGAATGTAAATAGGACTAAGGGAAAGTTTTGATAGTAGAATAGAACAGAGACACAGCCAGAGAGGCGATAACAAGTTGCTGTATTTTGTTATCGTCAGAATCTGGGCTGGACAATGTATTAATGTATGTACTTGCCTTAGTGAATTAGTAAAAGGGAGCTATGCCTCATGTTTCACAAATTGCATTTCTGTATTTGAGCTGATGAATTGATTAAGGTACTAAGCAACATTTTTATTTAAAGGGGAAACGTGCTGGTTGGCTAGGGCCCAGCCAACCTAGCACATTTACCCCATTTCCCGTTTTCCTGTAATTTGTGTTTACATTTTCAAGTGTGATTTAATTTTAAGCACATGCATTCCTGCACGTTGGTGTGATGCAACAGCCTTTTTACTCTACTTCCTGCAATCTTCTTTCTTTCATTAAATGCTTATGACAGGATAAATGTATATTGATTGTTTCTATATTCCTGCACTCTGTTAAGATCATAAACATTCACTTTTTATGTGTGCAATTCGATTTAACAGTATAATAGCACTTGCAATAATTAAGCACTCATTTTAAGAATTAAATGCTAAGTGCAGGAAGCTCTGATCCAGTGCAAGAACTAGTTTTTTGCCATGGGATCTAAGTGCTTTGAACCTGGAAATGTTCAAGCCCTTGTAGGAAGCAAAAGCCTTTAGTAAAGACACTATTTATACGTTCTACATAAATCTTTGTTCCTGCACTAGTGTAAGCAAACTGCGATAATACAGGAAAGATTAGTGCAAGAAGGAAATATCTAAAGGAGCAGGTTTAAGGGCCCATCTGATGAGACTGCTAAGTGTCTCTGCTAAAGAAAAACACACACTCAGTAGTTAAACAATAGTTATCTAGATTGATTGCCCTTTATCTTTAATTCCCTCTTGCAAATGCATTTTTCCTTGTTCCAGTCTTAGATTATTTTGATGGTTCAAGTTGTGTTTTTCTCTTTTTAATTTGATTCTACAATCTTTCCTTTAAAGAAAGTAGGGATTTATATTAGGAAGATTCATACCATCTCTAGCATTGTCTGTGCTTTGTCTCTAAGTTTACGGGTCCCCCGGGTGGACAAATTAAGTGTTGAGGAGTTTTCTTAAGTGTAATTCCTGCACCCAACATTTTGGTGTCGTTGCCGAGGAGGCGATTTGATTTGGTAAGAATTTTCTGATTATACGATAGAGGTAATTTTTCCTTTATTTTTGCAGTATTGTTTGGAAAAGCTTCTTTGAAGGAATTTTACTGGTGTTAATTGATTTTTGACAGCATTTTTTGTTAGAAGTTGTTTGTTATTTTTCTTTTTTTTTTGAAATGAATGCCTAGAAAAGGTAAGGGTTTGAAGCCCACTAAGGGCCGAAAGAGTTCTAAAAACAATTCTCATATTGGGTATCCTTCTGTAAGCAGGAAGCCCAATCCAATTCAAAGCCATCATGCAGGAACAATCCACTTGGATTCTAGTGACAACATCTCAGGTGTGGTTCAGATTGTTGAGAGTGGTTCAAGTAAAAGGGAAACAATGGTGGTCCATGAAGATCATGTGGAAGGGACTGGTGAAAACTAGGTAAGTGAAGAACAATACACTTTTGTGTTTCCAATTTTGGACCTTGATACTGTGGTGCAAATGAATAATATTCCACCATCAGCTCTCCCTCATTTCCATGGTAAAGTTCTTGAAGATCCTGACTCTTTACTATTCGAGTTTGATATTCTGTGTAGAAGTTATGATTATTCAACTGAGGCTCAGAAGTTAAGATTATTTCCTGTTACTCTCAAGGACTCAGCTCTATGCTGGTTTATGGGGTTAGGAGGAAACACTATAAGCTCTCGGGATCAGATGAAGAGATTGTTTTTGTCTAAATATTAAGAATATTGAAAAACTTGGGACATGCACAATGAGATTTTTACAATCATACAGGATGATGATGAAACTTTTGAAGGTTACCTAGAAATATTTTTGTATATTTTACAAAGTTCGAAACTTAAGTTTGATCCCAGTACTATTAGAACCTTGTTCTTAAGAGGACTTACTAATAATGCTAGAAATAATTTAAATCTGTTAGGACAAGGTGATATTTCTCAGCAAACTTTTGAACAAATTTGTGAATTATGCAAGAAATTTTCAAGAAATCAGTATAGATCCAGTAGAGGAACTCGAAAAAGGACTAGAAAATAAAATGGAAAACATGAAAATTGATATAATGAATACTGTTAGCAAACAGTTGGACTCTTTAAAATTTTAGCAAAAACTCATGAAGGAACAAGAGTCATTATGTATTTTCTGTCCTAAATGTAGAGACAAGCATCCTCCTAAAGAGTGTCCTCTTAATTTGAAAGAAAATTATAAAAGTGCTATTTGTGCAAAAGACCATGTCATAGAGAAATATCCTTCTATACCAGGACTTAAAGCTATATTTATAGTTGGACAACCTGAAGCTGAATACTTGTATGCTATGGGAGCAAGAAGTAATTGGCCTCAGGTAGGTGCAAGTATGGCTCTTGAATTTTCTCCACACTATTTTGGTTATAATTCACATGCATATTCTTATCCTAACACTAATCAGTAGTGGCAATATGGGAATCGATATCAGCATGGGAAACCTTCCCAACCATGGCAACAAGGTTGGAGAGGGAAAACTCATTCTCCATATTCCTACTAGCCACCTATGCAGTCATATCCATCTACGCATACACCTTATTTAATGCCTCAACTTCCGAGTCAGTCTACTCCACCATTGCCTTTAACTCCACCTTCTCGACCTCCTCAGTTGCCTTCTCAACCTATGCCCAATCCTAACAATAATAAAGTAGTGCAAATTATCTATGTAACAAACCCAAATTTACCATTCAAGTACTAGTCTATTCTAGTTGGGGTTCATGATATTCAATTAAGATCGGGAAGGACTGTAACATCAGAAAATTAGAAGCAACCTATAGTGATTGTTGAAAAGAAAGGAGAAGAGGAAACTCTTAACCATTCTCTAAAAGCTATCACTAAGCAGCACTTACACTCTAAATCCTTGGCATCTTCTTCCAACCAGCCTCCCTTCCCAGAGAGGCTAGTAATGGAAAGAAGTGAGCCTATTTCAGAGACTAGCTTGGCATCAGAGCTTTGGAATATTTTCATTAAGATACCTTTGCTTCAAGCCATCAAAGATATCCCCATTTGTACCAAGATTATTAAGGAACTCTGCCTCAAGAAACTCAAGAGGAAGAGATTGGAACCCCAAACCATTGAATTAGTTGGTAGGGCAACAGAGTTGATGACGGGATGTGTGTTTATGGAAAAACATACTGATCTTGGAAACCCCGTTGTCTCAATTCAGATTGGCAATGTCCTTGTCTCTAACGTTCTTATAGACCTGGGGGCAGCCATTAATATCATGACGAAGCAAACCATGGATCAACTTTGGTTATCTCATCTTCACCCTACTCCCATTGTGCTTGAATTAGCAGATAGATCTAAAATTAAGCCAGAATGAGTATTGGATGATGTGATCATCTCATTAGATTCTTGGGAATATCCTACTGATTTCATTGTGCTTCAGCCAAAGAACCCAATAGGAGGACATCCCTTGATCTTGGGTCGACCATGGCTTGCTACGGCTGATGCATATATTGGATGTTGTTCTAGTGATATGTATATTTCGCATGGAGATTCTAAGAAGAAAGTTACCTTATACCTCCCTGCCAGATCCATTCATGACCTTCGAGATACTTTATGGTTGGATCAAAGCAGTGATGAGGAGACTCAGCCCATTTCCCTTCTCCATCATTATACTAGGTCTTCATAAGAAGATGAGATTCAAGATTTCCTGAATAATCTAGACACTATGCCTAATTTTGAGCCATTGAGCCAGATTTTCAGCCTAGATTTTCAAGATAATCATGATTCTCATTCTTTTGTGCCGCTGCATTTGACCACTCCCTTGAGTAGTCCTAAGCCTCATACTACTCTTGTTGAGACTAGCCCTATTAAATCCTTTCATATTAGTTCAGATTTGGACTCATCTCAGCAGGAGCAACTTGTGAATTTGTTGCAAAACCATCTTAGTGCCTTTGCTTGGGGCTATGAAGATATGAAGGGTATTCCTCCTAAAAATTGTACACATCATATCTATATTCAGGAAGGAACCCAACCTATCTGACAACCCCAAAGGCGAATGAATCTAGCTCTAAGAGATATTGTGAAGGAAGAAGTACAAAAAGTCTTGGATGCTAGTTTTATTTATCCTATTTCCAATAGTCAGTGGGTCTCTCCATTAGTGCTAGTACCTAAGAAAGATGGAAGATGGCGTATGTGTATTGATTATCGAGAATTAAACAAAGCCACTCTCAAACATTATTTCCCTCTCCCTTTCATTGACCAGGTGCTTGATACCCTTGTAGGAAAGAAATATTTTTCCTTTTTGGATGGCTTCAGTGGCTATAACCAGATACAGATTACAGCCGAAGATCAGAATAAAACTACTTTTACATGTTCATGGGGTGAATTTTCTTATAAAGTGCTTCCCTTTGGTTTATGTAATGCCCCGACTACCTTTCAAAGGGCAATCTTGGCCATTTTTGTTGATCTAGAATTTGTAGAAATTTATATGGATGACTTTTTGTGTTTGGTGATTCTTTTTAGGAAGCTCTCAAAATTTTGGAGAAAGTACTTCTTTGTTGTTAGGAAGCGCATCTTGCCTTGAGTGACAAGAAATGTAGATTAATGTGAAAAAAGGGAGTGGTACTTGGCCATTTGATTTCTGGTAAAGGTATCCAGGTTGATCCAGCAAAGATCGAAATCATTCTGCATCTTCCTGCACCCAAAACTCAAAGGGAAGTAAGAGGTTTTTTAGGACATGCTGGTTACTATAGATGATTCATTGAAAAATTTTCTAAGATAGCTGCCCCTCCTTTCCGACTTCTAGCTAAGGATAGTGAATTTTCTTGGACCACAGCTTGCCAATGGTCTTTTGAAACATTGAAGGAAAAGTTAGTACATGCACCAGTTTTGAGAGGTCGTAATTGGTCCCTGCCTTTTCACATTTCCTCTGATGCTTCAGATTGGCTATTGGTGCAACTTAAGGACAAGAGGAAAATAAGCAATCCTATGTTATTTATTCTATTAGTAAGAATTTTTCTTCCGCTAAATTAAATTATACAGTTATAGAGAAAGAGTTTTTAGCTGTAATTTTTGCAATTAATAAGTTCAAGAACTATGTTATAAGATATGAAGTATTGGTACATACTGATCATTCCACGATTAAATATTTGATGAAAAAACCATTGACTAGCAGTAGAGTGACTATGTGGTTACTATTGTTGCATGAATTTAATATTAATATTGTTGGTAGACCGGGAAAATCTAATGTTGTAGCATATTTTATTTCTAGATTAGATAATCTTGGTGAAGTAACTCCTGTTAATGATGATTTCTAGATGAACATCTTTTTGCTATGTCAACAGATTCTCCATGGTTTGTTGACATTGCTAATTACTTGGTTACTAGGAAAACATCACCCTACTTGTCTGCTCGTGAAAAGCGGAATATTATTCAAAAATGTGCTACATACTCCTTGATTCAAGAAGATATCTTTTACACTAGTCTAGACTTGATTATTTGTAGGTGTGTAAGAGAGGAGGAAGTGTTTGACATATTGAAATCCACTCATGATGAACCTTGTGGAGGCCACTTCGCTGATAAGCAGACTGTATATAAAGTATTGCGTGTTGGTTACTTTTGCCTTCCTTTTTTTATGGATTCCAAACAGTATGTCAAGTGATGTGATAGCTGTCAACGAGTGGGCCAGCCTAATCAAACCAATGAAATGCCTTTATGCCCCCAAGTTATGATTGAGCCATTTGAAAAATGGGCTATTGATTTTATAGGGCCAATAAATCCAATGTCATTAAGTAAAAAGCATATTTTGGCTTGTACAGATTTTGTTACAAAATGGCTAGAAGCTAAAGTTGTTTCCTTTGCTACAGAAAAATTTGTTGTTGATTTTCTTTTTACTGAAACCTTTACTAGATTTGGTGTGCCTAAAGAAATTGTTTCTGACAATGGTCTGCAGTTTATTTCTAATTTGGTATAGGGTGTGATGGAGTTATACAAGATCCAGCACAGGAAATCCACGTCGTATCACCTGCAAGCAAATGGCCAGGTGGAATCCACAAACAAAGTGATCGAGTCCATTCTTACAAAGACAATAAATACGCATCGGAAAGACTAGGCTGAAAGATTGCCAGAAAATTTGTGAGCATATAAAACCACTTGAAGAAACAACACAGGACATACACCATATGAGCTGGTATATGGCAAACAGGTTTTGTTACCAATTGAATTCCATATCAAAACTTTCAGAGCTGCAGTCTAGTTAGGACTAGATCTATTTGAGGCACAACAACGACATCTTCTCCAATTAAATGAGTTAGATGAATTTTGTAGGGATGTTGTTCAACAGAACATACTAATTCAGCAGCAATGCAAAAGATGGCATGACAAGTCTATTCAGAGAAAGAATATCCAACCAGGTGATTGGGTGCTCCTTTATGATTCTAGATTTAAAATTTTTAAAGGGAAATTCCATACATGTTGGATGGGACCTTATGAAGTGATCCGAGTATTCGAGAATGGGGCAGTAGAAGTTAAAACTATTGATGGACAAAATTCAGTATTCTTGATAAATGGACACAGATTAAAGAAGTATTTTTAGCCACTTTACATGAAAGATTTTACACAGCAAGTCCAACAACAATTTGGGACGGTAGTGGTGAATGGTAATACCAACCTTTTGAAAACATGAATTCTTCGTATTCTTAAAAAAAAAAATTAATACATTTTTTTTTTTAAAGTAAAGAAAAAACATTTTCCTGTAATTATGAAAATCAGTTCACTGACATGATTCCAGAAGGATCGACCTGAAAACCAACTTGCTGGTAGGAAGATTAAGAATTTATAATAAAAAGAGAATGTTGCTTGATCTCTAGATATGCTAGCGACCACCAAGTAAAAGTAGGTTTAGCAAAACCAACCTTTATACAATTGGGGTAATTAGCATGGATATTTTTATTCAAGTAATGTTTAATTTTCGCTGCAGTTATTTTTCTTGCATCATTGTAGGTAGACCTTCAAGAAATTTTTTTGCCTTTCTTCATATTCCACTTTCGTAATATCCCCTCAGTTTTCTTCTTCAATCCCAGAATGATTAACCTTCCCATATTCTTCTGAATTTACCCTATCCGTTTCATAAAAACCCCACTTTACCCTTGATTTTTTTTTTTCCTATCCCACTTCTATTTATCCCTTCTTGTGGTACTATTCCTGGAATCCCTGTAACGGAATTCCTTCCCATTATGAAATTTCCCTTTTCCCACTTCTTTTTGCCCTCATGAATTCATTACAGGATATCGCACAGAAAGAGCAAGAGAATATGCTCTGAAGCATCAAGAAAGGGTGAAGCAAATTTCCAGTATAAGTTGAGGAAGCCATGTTGGAAGTCGAGCCTATATTTTACTTAAATTCCCTGTTCTTTTCTTTCAGATATTATGCTTGCACTAGTGCAAGCATGTCGTCCTATATAATAATGCAAGCATAATGGTACCAACAGAATATCATAGTTTAAGCGGTGCAAGCAGACCGGTGCAAGCATGCACCCTGTCAGAAACATAGTACAATTTGTTCTTTTCATAACATACATCATAAGAAAGTGGTCATCATGAAAGTTTATAAGAAGTCCTTTCACTTAGTCGATGAGTACTTGTGCTACCGTATTAAATAGGAGAAAATTATTTAAAGTACAAAGTGTTTTTAAGTTAAGAATCATGATGGATCTACCCCTCTACAGTTGGTGGAGATGGTAACGAAGCACAGAGACAAGGTAAACTAGGGTTTTCAGGTCGGCGGCATAGCTGAACAAGCGATCGGGAGGATCCAGGACCAGCGAGGGAGAGGAGATACCAAGCTGCTCTGCGGGAATCGAAATAGCAATCAGAAGAAAGAACAGAGCAGTAAAATTCGAACAGGGCTAAAGGAAACCATGGAGGGAAGCCAAGGGAGGGGAGAGATCCCCTCCTTTAAAAATGTGTTAGCAGGAGAATCCAGCGGCGGAGGAAGGGCAGACTCACAGTTGGACAATGACAAAGACGTGCCAGTCTTGGGTAGCTGATGGCAAGCAAGGATGGGGAGCAGATGCCTTCCTAGGGCACAAAAAATACCAAGGTATGTGATCCCAAACAATAAACTGGAAGAGTATCGCTGTTATATGAAAGACCATGCATTGATCTGTAAGTTCATAGGGTTTTGGCCCTCTGAAAAGGACTTGGTAAAATGGATTCAATTAAGATGGAAACCAAAAGGACATGTTGATCTGAAACTGGGAGCCAAGGGTTTCGTCACAGTCATTTTTGCAAACCTGGAAGACAAGGAGAGAATATTTGAGGAGGGGCCTTACTTCATGAATAACGTTGGGTTATTTATGAGACATTGGGAAGAGACGTACAACCCATATGCAGAGAAATTACTGGCAGCACCCATTTGGGTTAGGCTGTTTGGATTACCAACTGAGTTCTGGAACCCTGATATTCTGGAAGGTATTGGAAACTCAATAGGAGCTTTCGTCAAAGTAGCTGAAACAACCAAAAGGGGAAAATTCACATCCTATGCAAGGATTTGTGTTTATATGAATATAGCAGAACCCCTACCAGAATATGTTGAAGTAGAATACCATGATGAAATCTGGCAACAGCCGATAGATTACGAGCATATCCCATTTAGATGCCGAAGATGCCATGAGTATGGACATTTATTCAGAGAATGCCCACAGAACAGGGAAGGCGAGGTCACAAGAATCATGGAAGAAGAGAAAAAAAAAACAGAGGGAACTGAGGCGGGAGAGAGGGGATTTAAGGAAGTTCAACGGAGGCAAAAAACACGCACAGAGGCTTATAGAGCGCAAAAAAAAGATAAGAACACTTCTATAGAAAATCAGAACAAATTTCAAGCCCTCCAAGACGAGGAAGAGGACCCAGAAGAAGGCAAACAGGAAAAGGGGGCTACGGAGAATGTTCCGATGGAAATCATTTCGGAAACCTCAGGAAAAAATACCAATCAGACCAAAGAGAGTGAGGTAGAGATGGGGGAACACCAGGAAACAACAGAAGAACAGTTAACGCAAGGGGCAGAAAAACGAAAAGAAAGTGGAACCGAAGAAGAAAGGATAATGAAGAAATTGATACAAGAATGGAAGAACTTAGATGAGAGATTCATTCCAGAATCCCAAAAACAACAAAATAAGGAGGCATTTCAAGAATATAAAGCGAGAAAAGGAAACATGGTGGAGGCTGGATCAGACCAAACAGAATCTCCAAGACTTCAAAATACAGGAATGGACGGACCTGGCAAAGGAGGAAGAAAGTGTGGAAGAAAACCGCTGAATGAGACGATCCAAGCAGTAGGGGAAACTTTAGTGAATTCAGGGAGAGTGATACCTCTGTCAGAGGTATTTCTACAACCCCCAAAAAAGTTTTAAATGATTTTTACAAGCTGGAACATAAGGGGACTTAACAGCAAAGGCAAGAAGAGATATCTGAAGGATAGATTGAGGAAGGATAAACCTAGTATAATGATTATACAGGAGACAAAAATGAATCAAAAACAGATCAAGGAAATTCTGGAGAAATTGAAATCAAAGTATGATGTAATGGCTCAGGACGCGGACGGGGCAGCTGGAGGATTAGTGGTTTTATGGAACAAAGAGGAGGTTATTTGTGAAAACTGGATCAGTTTTCCCAGAATTCTATCTGGGGTATGTAGATTAGCTGGATCGAGCGAGAGAATCCTCATCTCTGGGGTGTACGGCCCTCACCTTCCCAGGGGACGGAAAGACTTTTTGAGGAATATACAGGCAATCAGAAGAATAATCCCTGATAATCTATGGATCGTTGGAGGAGATTTTAATCTAATCCGCGATCTAGGGGAAAAACGAGGCAGCATAAGGAGACAAGACCAAAGTATGGAGGATTTTAATGAACTCTTAACAGATCTAAGATTAGTGGATATCCCAACAACAAATGGTGTGTTCACATGGAATAACAGGCGAGGTGGAAAGAATCAAATAGCTTCTAAGCTGGACAGATTCCTCCTCTCGGAACAAATTCTGAACAGGGACGTTTTTATAGAAGCCAAAATACTTCCGGGCCTTGGATCAGACCACGGGCCGATCTGTTTAGAAATTGACATAAAGAAAATCAAAGGTAAGAAACCTTTCCGCTTTGAGGCCTTCTGGCTCAGAAATCCGAACTTTCTCCATAAAGTGGAAGAATGGTGGACTTAGAGTCAAGCCAGAGGGCAAGGAAAAATGCATACATTCCAATTAAAGCTCAAGGAAATAAAAAACAGAATTAGAAAGTGGAATAAGGAAGAATTTGGGCATATAATGGAAGAGAAACAAAAACTAGAACAGGAAATGGAGGATATACAGCAGCAAATTATCCTAGAAGGAAGGGACGAGGAAAGAAGTAAAGAGGAAGGAAAAATAATATGTCAGTTGGAAGAAAGAAGAAAACAGGAGGAAATCCTGTGGCGGCAAAAGTCAAGAATAAACTGGCTGCGGGAAGGTGAGCGAAATACGAAATTCTTTCACCAAGCTATGATCCAAAATAGACAACGAAATCGGATCTTTTCAATCAAAAACGAAGCAGGAGAGCGGGTAATTGAACAAGAAGGAATAGAGCAAGTTCTGGTGGAACATTATAAAGGGATCCTTACTGAAACTCAGGACGACAGAGGGGAAGCAATAGAACAAGTATGCAAAGAAATTCCAAAAATCATAACAGCAGAACGAAACAGGGCTCTTATGAGGGTAGCCACAATGGAAGAGGTCGAGGAGGTGGTCATGAACATGAAGAAAGGAAAAGCGTCGAGACCAGATGGCTTCACAGCTGAATTCTATCAGGCTGGATGGCACTTCTTGGGGCAGGATGTCCTGGAAGCCATCGAAGAATCAAGATTAAAGCAAAGGATGTGGTCAGGTATTAACTCAATTTTTTTAACCCTGATTCCTAAAAATAATAGTTCGGAGGAAGCTCAAGGCTTTCGACCAATAGCTTTGTGTAATGTTATTTATAAGATCATTGCAACTCTAATAGCCAAACGGTTGAAACCGCTTCTCCCAAGTATCATATCCCCCGAACAAACCAGTTTTGTTGAGGGAAGACAAATACTGGATGGTCTAGTGGTCTCCCAGGAGGTGATACATTCATTAAACCAGAGTAAGAAGAGAGGAATGATGATAAAGCTTGACCTTTCAAAGGCCTATGATCGACTAAGTTGGAGATACCTCTGTGCGGTGCTAGAAGCGTATGGTTTTGAAAAACGATGGATTGAATAGATATTTAGCATGATCTCAACTCCTGTTTTTAAATTCTAGTGAATGGCAACCCAACAAGGATGTTCAACGCCTCAAGGGGTATAAGGAAAGGTGATCCAATATCACCTTTTCTCTTTATTTTAGCAGCTGAGGGACTTGGGAGAATTATTAAAAGAGAGACTAGAAAAAACAAGATCAGGGGATTAAGGCTTTGGGGAAACAATTTAGCCATAACACATCAACAGTTTGTTGATGACATAATGTTATTTGGGGAAGTAAGTCTCAGAGAGGTAAGGGCGATCAAGGAAATCATGGAAGCCTTCACGGAAGCCTCGGGAATGGAGATTAACAAGGACAAATCATGCACATTTATTTTCAACACTCCGGAGGCCATCAAAGCCCACCTCACTAGAACACTGGGCTTCAGACAGGGGGAATTACCAACTAAATATTTAGGCAATCAGCTGGACATACATCCCAATCGCATGAGAAATTGGCAGGAAGTTATTGATAAAATCAAAAAGCGACTGACAAATTGGTCATTCAGATCTCTAAATATTGCCAGTTGAATAGTCTTGCTAAAGTCAGTCCTCCAAGCAATCCCCATATACTCGTTTTCCATCCGAGCGGCTTCGAAAGGTTTCTGTGCAAAATTACGGGAGATATTTGGGAAGTTTGTCTGGGGTGGGCCGAAACAACAAAGGAAATGGGCCCTTGTCTCGTGGGCGAATCTGACCCAAAGGAAGGAAGACGGAGGCTTGGGGGTATGAGATCCGGAAATTCTCAATAAAGTGTTGGGAGCAAAATTATGGTGGAGTTGGCTGCAAGGAGGAAAAGATGTATGGAAAAAAAAATTGGGAATGCAAATATAATATGCCAGAACAAATAGAAGATAAATTAAGAATCGACGAAATTCCAAGAGGGTCAACTATCTGGAATTTAGCAAGCCAGAACAGGGATATGATCAACCAGTATGCGTTCTGGGAAATCCGTGGAGGAACTAATGCAAAATTTTGGGAGGATGGGTGGCAGCAAAAAGGTAAAATGGAAGTGATACAAACCCTCCAAGAGATACAACAGCGAGCACAAAGGGCAGGGATGGTAAAAGCAGGGGACTACTGGTTGGATGAGGAAAGCAGTAACATATGGAGGACATGGAGGAAACCAAGAGAATGGTATGAAAACATAAACAAAGATTTAGAAGATACTTACCTCAAAGAAATGGACCTCAGGAGGATAAAAAGTAGGACAGGGGAAGACATCCTTAGATGGGGAAGAACGATGAAAGGATCATATACAGTAAAAGAGGCTTACTACTTGACAACTAGACAAATCCGGGAAGGGGAAGGGGAAGGTTTAGACTGGAGGAAGATTTGGGAAGGAAAATGGTGGCCTAAGATCACAATTTTCGCCTGGTTGGTTAGTAGAGGAAGGATTCTAACCTGGGACAAAATCATGAAGAGAGGATACCAAGGACCATCAAGATGTAGTCTATGCAATAGTGAAATAGAAAATCAAGAGCACCTTCTGAATACCTGCCCCTATGCAGAAAGTGTATGGGAAAAGATCAGAACACTATTTGGAAGAACTATGAGAGACCCCAATGACATTCGAAATACCATAGTTCAGTGGGGTTTAGGGCAATTCCAAAGCAAAGTGGTTAGAAGAATCTGGAACTTATTGGTAGGCTTTGTGATCTGGTTTCTATGGAAGGAACGCAAACGAAGATTTAGGGGACAAACTAGCAGACCAGAGAAAGTCTGGGAGGAAGTAAGCAAAGCAATCAAAGAAACTATGTTATCAGAAAATTGGGATGAGGAAGACTGGAAGATGGATCAAGTGGAAGGTAGAATAGCCAAGATGCTGAACCTAGAATTTAGCATGCTTTTTCCAAGAAGAGAACAGAGAATTAATACCCAAGCTCAGAGCCCCAACCAATTCAGATTCCCAGGGTTTCACTCCATCAAATTTAATTTCGACGGAGCGTCGAAATGGAACCCTAGTCCGGCAGGGTTTGGTGGCATCTTCCGGGATGGACAAGGCAGAACCAGATGGATCTACGTGGAGTGGGGAGGCGAGATGACGAATAATGAAGCAGAGCTCTGGGCGATCCATCAGGGTCTGAGAATAGCAGTTAGAAACAGGTATATGAACTTGGAAATTGAAGGAGACTCACAGATCGCGATTGGGATGCTACGTACTCTCAAATATGGACAGAGCTGGGACAAAGTAGCCAAAAGTTGGAGGACTGCAGCCATCATCAAAGATATAGAGGAATTACTGAAGGGGATTGATTATAAGATAATCAAACATGTCCGACGCAATGGAAACAAGGCTGCAGATTTCCTGGCTAACTGGGGAAGCAGGGAAGCAAACAACAGCATAGATAGAAATTGCACCTCTTTCGAGAGGGATCATAGCTGGGAAGGTTTGAAAACAATAATAGACCAAGACCATGATGAAGCTACAAAGGCATGATATGGAGAAAAATGATTACCCGATTGGGTTGAATGACGTGGGGATGGCTGAAATGATGTACTGGCGGCGTAGGACTCAGGCAGGTGCAGGCATTATTGCCACAGGTGTTAGGCATGGTGGGTTGGTAAGGGATTCAGAATGGCAAGTCGGTGGACAAGATGGGAAGGCAGAGCCGCGGACATAGAAGAGGTGGAGAAATGATAGCTTTGGGATTCGGGAGAGCAGGCAGCACCAAAATATGATGAGCACAGGCATGTAGAGGAACATGTTAAAGGAGCGAAGGTGGCGAGCTTGCCCGAGGAAGACGATCTGCTGCGGAATCCATCTGGGTAAAGCAGAGCATAGTTACAGCGATAAGGTGACAAGCATCTCTGTCAACCGAGCGCGCGGTGAGCGGAGCCGAAGAGGAAAGGAAAACATGGAACCTGAAGGCAGCTAGAGAGGTCCGCGATGGATGCGGAGCAGTGGGCTTGAGACTGAACAGGGCAGGAAAGAGGAGGACAGGAAGGGGAAGCGGAAGATGGCGGACTGCGCACCTCAGGATGTTCCAGTGTATGAAGTATCAGAAGGAGAGAGTGAGGAAAGGTTGGAAAGGCGAGAGGAGACTGGTCAGGGGATAAGGCGAAAGGGACGGAGCAATTCAGAAATCGGGAGCGGTGACAATGAGGGAGGGAGCCCATCTAACCATGCAGGAAGGGGTAGGGGTAGGAACAGGCGAGGGAGAGGATGTAGGGGCTGAGGAGCTCGAAGAGGCCGTGATATTGCAGCCGGGCGCAACCGACGAGAGCGACAGTGCAGCACCAGCCAAGACGAAGAAACGGAGACAGTGTTGCATGAGGGGACCCGAAAGACCAGACAAACAATTGGAAACAGGGTATGGATAGCAGAGAAGGAATACAGAGAGAAATCAAACCCAAAAATCAAGAGAATTCTTGAGCATTGGGAAGAAGAAGCTATCCAAGCTCAGTCAGAAGAGGAGATGGAAGACTGGACAGACCTCATGCCTAACCTTGGGCACACCAGAGGAAGAATGATGCTCTATAAGCAGTCCCTTCATCTGTATTGGGTTATGAAAAGGCTCATGGCTAAAGCCATGGAACAGGTAGCAATGGAGATGGCTGAACTGTCTTAGGGCATCCCGAATTTAAAGAAAGAATTGAAGAACATAATAATCACTCTGTTGATGCAAGATAAAAGACTGGAAGACCTGCAGTAGCAATTGGAGGCAAGCGGGGTGCTGGTTAAGAAGGAGAAACAGCAGAAAGGGAATCCAGAGAACCAGTAATTTCAGGCATGTCCATGATGAATGAAGGAACTGTCATTTTTGTCTATGTTTTTAGCCATGTTTGGCCTTTGTGTTTATATATATATGCAGATGTCTGTAGGCAGTAATAGAAGTATAGATACAATGTATAAGGCATGGAAAGACAAGTTTAAAGTATTTTATTTTTGGGCAGCTGTGAAAAACTACCGGCGGTCAATATACTCGGTTTCCCTTCGGGGCGGGTTGAGACCCCTAACTATGTAATGTTTCTGTTTTGTTAATAAAATTTGGCACCACCCAGCTTACAAAAAAAAAGAGTTAAGAATCATGATCATTTTGTAATGAATGCTAAGTTCTTTTTTGAATTCTGAAGGAGTGCAGAATTGTTTAACCGTTGCTTGGATATAATTTCCCCTTTTCGCCATAATCCTACATGTCCTTCACTCATAATGATTACCTCACCTAGCCGTTAAAACACCGCCACAAGTACCAGTTCGGCATGATCTCAAAGATGCCACGCATCCAAAGCTATTTTAGTGGAATGAATGGGTGATAAGATGGAAGGGATGGTGGATAGTTGGATCCCTATCTATGAGAACCAATTTTCCGGTGTTGCATGTAAATTATTGATTGTTCATAACTGTTAAGCAGTAATGCTGCCTGTTCGAAGCGAACCTTCGTCTCTCAGTAGGGTAGAACAGACTGTTGAGTATCGTAATAGTCTTGCACTATTGCGAGACTCAGGATTTCTTCAATTCTTGAAAAATTTTGACGGGCACAACAATGAAGTGGCCTTACAGTTTGCCAGAAGTTTCAAAAATGGCCGAGTAAAAATTGGGCCTCTAAAATTTGAGGTTATGGAAGAGTTTATAGCAGCAATGACAGGCTTGGAAAATACTGGCGAGTAGTGGTTTAAAAATTAGAAACTATAATGGAAGTGATGACAGCATTTTGTCATCGACAATAAGATGAAGGTAGATTGGAAGGAAGGAATTCCGCGCAGTGCCCTGCTAGGATAGTGGCGGGGCCTCCTTTTCATTCTACAAAAATTTGTAACCTATGAGGGAATGTACTCCCTCACTTTTGTGTACCATTTTAGGATGTTTCAGCATTTTGAAGCTACCCGGAACGTCCGGTGGAGGCTTAATTTCCCCCATTTTTTTGCTTACGAGCTTGGAAAAAATAGCCAAGGGTGTGCAGGACAGACACGCAAACTAGGCTGAAAAGAAGTTATATCACCATGGCCTGATAAAGATTGTGGTCCAGAAACAATTACAAGTTAAATGCATGACCTGGGAGGCGCTGTTAAAACAGCTACATAAAAATACAGCTGCCAGAAAGGAGATAGAGGACCCCGCTAGCACAAGAAAGGGTCTGAGTAAGAATGTAAAGGGGAGTCCTTCTTGCACCAGTGCAAAAAGGAAACGACCTAAAAAATCAATAGAAGAGAGGGCCCCATCTCAAAAGAAGAAGACAACTAGTGCACCTAGTGAAGATACTACTTCTACACCACCAGTACAGGCACAGACCCCTGAAGAAGACAACTTGTTAGTCCTTGCAGACGCAACAAAATTTGTAGAGGTCGAAGATGAGACTCTATTTGCCAATTTCATTAAAAGGCCCCAGAAAAAGAATGAAGAATCTCGTGTAGGAAAAGAACCACAGTCCCCATAGGACGTTGAATCCCCTTCTACACGAGTGCAAGAAGAAGAACCAGAATAAGAAGAATTTCTTAATGTAACCATGAGGGATACTGAGGTCCCTGAGGAAGACACAACCCTTGTTAAGATAGAAGAAGAAGAATATTTGGTAACTCCTGCTGCTCAGATAGTTGAACTAGAACTTCAAGTGCAGAACTTAGAACAGCTCATAGCTAAAGCGCGGGAGGATAAAGAACAGAGTAAAGAAGAATTAACTGCGGAGATCCAGGAAAAAAAGGAGAAGTTAGAGTTTGGAAGTACCGAGCTGCATGATGTTTCAAGCCACTTAAAAAGGTGACAAAGAAACTAAAGAACATCAGAAAGAAGAAGTCTAAAACATTGCAGGCTGATGCCAGTATGTCAGAGCAGGATTGAGTTGGAATGCTCAAAATTTTTGCAAAGGTAAAGAGTTGTGTGAGGACACACAACAACTTAGGATGGGAGGATGTTAGCCCCTTAATTTGCTCTCTTTTTTCCATTTTCCCCTTCCTAAATCATAACCATTTACTGCTATTTTACCTCTTTTATACACCCTCATCTTGCACCAGTCCAAGCACAGTGAGATATTTTGTATAAACTTTATTTTTTATACTTTTAATTTAAATTAGCATTAATTAATCATTTATTACATGATTTCTTACTTTTAATCACTCTTTGTAACTTATCGATATCTCCAATGTTTATTTGGTAATTAGAGTACTTACTGTGACCACTAATCCTAGTGCAGGATCAGATCTTGCACCGTTACCAGCATAGCAAATCCTTGCAGCAAATCCGAACCTCCTTGATCATCGCCTCATATTGCGTAGCTTCAACCATGACAACAAGATTGATCCAAAGGCAGCCAAGATCGAATCTGTGAAGGATGAAAGCTGGAGATTAGCTACGACCAATTTTGCTAACTGTCTAATTTTGAAGGCTGAAAAGATAAATTTTGTATTTAGTTATGTAATTGGTTGAATGATATATTTTGGCCTTTGGCCAAAGATCTATATAATGTAGAATGTAAATAGGACTAAGGGAAAGTTTCGATAGTAGAAGAGAACAGAGACACAACTAGAGAGGTGGTAACAGGTTGTTGTATTTTGTTATCGCCCGAATCTAGGTTGGACGATGTATTAATCTATGTACTTGCCTTAGTGAATTAATAAAAGGGAGCTCCACCTCATGTTTCACAAATTGTGTTTCTGTATTTGAGCTGATTAATTGATTAAGGTACTAAGCAGCGTTTTTATTTAAAGGTGAAACGCGTTGGTTGGCTAGGGCCCAACCAACCTAGCACGTAACCCCATTTCCCATTTTCCTGTAATTTGTGTTTACATTGTCAAGTGTGATTTAATTTTAAGCACATGCATTCCTATTTGAGTGAAAGTGGATCTGTTGTTTGAAGTAGATAAATTCCCTTTCCTGCACTTGATTTCAGATTGGTTTTCCTCCGCCTAGTCCAAGCAGGAGAAATAACCCTACACCAGTTCACATTGGTGTGATATCTCTCTCTTTGCAGTTCTGTTTGATTGATTTTCCACGCCTAGTCCAAGCAAGAGAAATGAACCTGCACCAGTGCACATTGGTGTGATGCAGCAAGCCTTCTTATTCTACTTCCCACAATCTTCTTTGTTTCATTAAATGCTTATGACAGGATAAATGTATATTGATTGTTTCTTTATTCCTACACTTTGTTAAGATTAGAAAAATTCACTTTTTATGTGTGCAATTTGATTTACCAATATAATAGCACTTGCAATAATTAAGCACTCATTTTAAGAATTAAATGCTAAGTGCAGGAAGCTCTGATTTGGTGCAAGAACTAGTTTCTTGCCACGGGATCTGAGCGCTTTGAACCTGGAAAAGTTCAAGCCCTTGCAAGAAGCAAAATCCTTTAGTAAAGACACTATTTATACCTTCTCCATAAATCTCTATTCCTACACTGGTGCAAGCAGATTGCGATAGTACATGACATATTAGTGCAAGAAGGAAATCTCTAAAGGAGTAGGTTTAAGGGCCCATCTTATGAGACTGTTAAGTGTCTCTGCTAAAGAAAAGCACACACTCAGTAGTTAAACAATAATTAGCTAGAGTCATTGCCCTTTATATTTAATTCCCTCTTGCAAATGCATTCTTCCTTGTTCCACTCTTAGATTATTTTGATGGTTCAAGTTTCCTTCTTCTCTTTTTAATTTGATTATGCAATCTTTCCTTTGAAGAAAGTAGGGATTTATATTAGGAAGATTCATACCATCTCTGGCATTGCCTATGCTTCATCTCTAAATTTACAAATCCCCCGGGTTGACAAATTAAGTGCTGGGGAGTTTTCTTAATTGTAATTCCTGCACTCAACAATTGTAAAGCCCTCAATCAAAACAAATTAAAATTGAAAAACTCACTTGATGAATCTCTTCAATATTTTCACAATCATTTTCTTCACTACTATTATGAATTTCCTGAAGATGAAGTTGACTAGGAATTTTTGGAAGGAATATTTCAATATCTTGTTCATGTTTTCGAGAATTTGCATGAGTTAGAATCTTTCGAACCTCTCCCAACATACCTTAGTGTTAGATCTTCTAAATTTGAGATAGACAAGGTTAATTTTCCAGGTGACCCTCCATCCCCTCCTCATCAAACAACTCTAGCTCTGTAGGACAAGGTGGGAGAAGTCGAGAATCCCCCTATTAACTTATCACCATCTCCTCCTACCCCACATGCTTAGGATTTCTACGCAGATTTGGATTGTAGCTCCAATGGTTGTCATGTCATCTTATCCCCTCATCCTCCATCCTTTGATCCCTTTGATCCTCCGGATTTTGGTGTGTTGTGTTCATCAGTCTAGGATCTCACATATGATGTTCATGAGGATGTTGGTGTTACACAACCAACCTGCGCTGCCATTTTTTATGAGTATGTGTGGGAGATTAAACAATAATCTTCGATGAAGGATGACCTCCTTATGTCCTCACCTCGTCCGCTCTATCATGAGATCTTTGACGATTCTACCATTTTCATTCCATCATGTGAAAATTCATTTTTGGATGTTTCCACTTCTGATCATTCACAGAACACGTGCGATGCCAATATTTCATTTGATTATGAGGAGGATAAATATATCTTCTTGGATCCACCTAATGGCTCATATTAACTTTCCAAAAACATAGAGGGTGAAATTTCTTGTTTTTCATCAACCCCTCTTTATGAATCGTCACATCATGAGGATGTTGTTGTACATCATCTTGATATTTATGATGATGGTTGTTGTGGTATTTTCATTCATTCATCTTATCACGATTCTGATTTTCTTGTTGTCGAACCTCTTGCACAAATTTTGAATTCTCTTCTCTACTCTGATTCTAGCTCTTATACCATGTAGAAATTCCTTGCAGATTCAAACTGCTAATGTAATTTACTAGAACAATAGAATTGAATCTACTCTACTCTTTTGTAGAAAAGAAAATCATGATCGAGAAGAAATATAAAAAGCATGCGACATAAATCAATTAACACACATAACACAAGGATATATCTAGGGGAAAGCCACTTCTCAAAACCCCTTCCTATATGTATTGCATTAATTAAGAAAATAGAGGAGAACTACAATCAATGTTCAAGCCTGAACAATCTTTGCAGTAGTATAATTTATCCCACCACTTCACAAGCCTGCTCAGGCCAATACTTAACCAATTTCTTGCTTGCTCGATCTCCTATTTCCTTGCATTATTCCCTTTATAATTTCCCCCTATTATTTACAGAAATTCCTCATCCATAACTGTGTAATCCCTATAGGCCTTTCTCTCACTGCATGCACCACCTGTACAACTCAGAAAATTATACAATTGATAGTACATTACCCTTGAACTCCAATATCATATGGGTCTCATAGATCACACATGCATGAGTTAATTATGGTTGTTTATCAGTTAATTGGTTGATCACGAAGTACATACCCCACTACTTGATCTCTAACTGGTTCCTCCAACAGTCAGAACTAGTTTAACTGACTTTAACTCAGTTCACCTGAATTAAATTATTACAACTCAAATTAAACTCAACTGAGGCTCCAAAGAAGTAGGAACCACTCTACATGACTCAAGTTAGGCTCTCAAATCAAATTCACTTAGCCAACTAAGTCCTTCTAACGTAGTTAACACATTCTTGTTGTCTTGTGATGTGGAATTACATTTTTCTCCTAATTTAATTCAAGGGAAAATTAAAATATTGTTATTGTTTTCAACATAGAGAGAGTCGAGTCGATGGCCAACATTTCTATATTGTTGACCTATGAAACGTTGTTAGGGTTACCTTGCATAGCTCAACTCTCAATCACAAAATAGAAAATTACAAATGAGTTAGATGCGACAAACAGTGGGATGGGTAGTTTCCCTTAACTTTATAGTTTTCATCTCAGTTGTCCGATTAGAAACCTTATTGATCGACAGTGACATGCGCAACATTTGTCAAGTCACGTCATACTACATGTTTTCCCTATCACTCGACAAGTGGGCCATTGAGAATCTTCCAAGATGATTGGGTTATAGTTTATGAGGGGAATATAGGCGTAGTTCTAAAGGGTATAAATCATAACGATGTATAAATATCAAGAATAATACTGTTAAACACACATTGAAGCAATAGAATATTAGAGATAAGCAGGAGAGTCCATTTATTATTAACAAATGATATGCATTTATAGTACATTCATATGACCTTTGGTTTCATATTCCAAGGTCTCTTGGACTTCCTTAGTCTATTCGGCTTCCACACCAATCCTTAGAGGATTAGGTGTCCAACATTCCCCCCGTTAATCTAAAGGGTTATGTATGAGTCCAAGAAGAGGGTTGTAATACAAAATGTGCAAAAATGCATGGCAGCACTAGGCTGAATGTGCTCTCTGAAATGTTGGTATAAAGGGCGGTGGTTTAAGGATGACCACTAACACTGGAATGCTTAATGCATTTCCCAGAACTCTTCCAATTCTTGGATGAAGCTCAAGTCTTCTGCTAGAGGAAGTGCTCTTGATGTTTTGAAGAGGGAAACCTTCAACCATGAAAGGGAGGTCTCACCTCACATAAAAGGGAGAACCTCAACCTGAAAAGGGAGGTCTCAACCTGTGATGGTTTAAGGATGACCAACAACTCTGAATATGGTATGGTAGGTTGTGGCCCAGGCATGCTTAATGTGACTTTGAAGCTTGTAGATGACCACCATTGCCCCCCCTGTCAGATACAAGGTGAGATGATGGAGAAAACTCAACCACAAGACTATTCAATACTCTAGAAAAATTTCAGACATATGACTGAAATTTCTTCTTGGCTATTGATGCCCACTTCCAAGAAGCGATCCATCTAAGATGAATCTTTGTTCTTGCAGAAGGTTTGTTTCTGAAGCATCTGTTTGAAGAATGACTTGTTTTATGATAGTGCTTACATGGATGAAGATCAAAACAATGATATTTCATATGGCCAACTCGGTCACAGTGTTGGCATTTCACAATCTCTTGTTGTTGTTGTGGGAGAGGAACATAATCTGGAACATATGAACGTGAACTGTCATGAAGGAATCTAGCCCTCTGAAACTAGATGGGCACTGAGTAATTTGGAATATGAAAGGACACGTCCTTGTCATATCCAAGACCAGTTTTGTGCTTGTTATGGACAAGCTCTTCCCAAGGTCTGATGATGGGCTTGGGAAATGCAGACTGAATTTCTGCATCTACATGTACAATTGTTGCTTTATTGGGCACTAGATCTGAATCAATTGTAAAATTATTGTCTTGATGTTTATGGGAGTCAGTTTCAATCTTCTGAACATAAACAGGTTTAGAATGATGACTCCACTGTTGTAATTCTTCTTGTTGTAGTTGAGATTCAAGCTGCAAAAAAAGCAGTGTTTTCTTGTGCATGTTGTAAATATGTTTGAATATCTCTAAGAGTGTCTTTGCTGACTTTAACTATGCTTCCACCAGTAGATAAGATTAGAGTGCTTAATAACTCTAATAATCCATGAATTTTCTCCATTATTCAAACAATCAAATCAATAAATGACCAAAAAATGCATTTGTAGAAACAATAATGGTTTTAGAAAATTAAGTTGCCAACTTTTCAACACGAATTAATTTGCACTGATGTCTGTTCATGTTCTCACTTCACAATGTATTCTGCCTCAATTTCTACATAGGAAGCTCGATATTGCTGCCTTAATAAAATGTCCAGCTTGACAGGTTTACAGCCGATAAGCTCTTCTTTTCTAGCAATAGCAAGACCCCAATAGAAATGAGAATAGCTTTTATATTTCATTGACCATACACCATATAAAACTAACAATGCAACCAAGGCTCTCCCACAACATTGCTACTCAACTATCAATTTAGAAAACCAGGGAGCCACGCAGACTTTCTTCAAGCCAACACTGTTCTAAGGCATATAGTCAAAGGAATTGGCTTTGCCTTTGCTTTCAATATGCTTGAATCAGTTTTGTTTGACAATTAGTCTTCGAATTTCATCTCTCTTCTGAGGTTGTGCTTTCAACTTCTCATCTCTCTTCAATTCTCCATTGTAATAATATTCACAACTGGAGTAGGCCACTCAAACTCGCTGCTTCCTTTTACAAGTCCATATACAACATTTAAGCATCGAATTGCATACTAGCTTTCTCGCTACTGGGGAATATATATATATATATATATATATATATAATATATATATATAGAGAGAGAGAGAGAGAGAGAGAGAGAGAGAGATTTTTTTTTAATTTTTTTTTAATGTCAAATAGTTGCTTTTATGTAGACCAACTAGCAGATACAATTGATTGACTTTAATTGTATGGACTGACTCACAACTTCATGTATGAATTGTTTGAATCATGTATATATGAATGGACCCTCAAAATGATTTAAGGCATATATAAATGGTTTTATCTTAAAAGCACATGTCTAAATGGTTCAACGTAAGAATTGAACGTCCCTCAAAGCAGAGACACCAATATACCAATACAAGCAATCAACTCTTCAATGCAAATGTATCACTACTCAAGCATACAATACAATACATTCAACATAATATACTAAATATTGCATATGATCCAACGTAATACATTCAATGCACCATTCAATACACAAAGACCATCATAATTCAATGGAGACCGGGAGTGACGCATGGACTCAACCATCCATTTAGGAATTGTAACCTAGATATAGGAATCGAATGTTGGACAAAGCTGTCAAAGTTTTTTTCAAAAAGGAAGGGCCCGTACACGTAGTCAATTTAGAAGACTCGAATATTAGAGCGGTCACTACTGGTGACACTCCTTATACTTTAGGAAAGACATTTGAGGATTTGAACCTTTTACCTGAACTACTCAGAGGTCTGTACTCAGAGATGGGATTTGAGAAGTCAAGCAAGATCCAAGCAATAATTCTTCCAATGATTCTTATTCCACCTTACCAAAATCTGTTTGCTCAGGCTCATAATGGGTCTGGAAATATTATTTTTCTTTCTAGAGCTCGAAAAAGAGTGGCCTGAAATCACAAAGCAGAGAGTTATAGCATGTGTGGGAGGAGGCTGAGCGTAGTGACCAAAGGATAGCATTACAACATATCAACAACATATATATTGGAGTAGATTCAACAGCCTTCAACTTATCAACAACGTTAATGTATATAACCTGGAGCAGCCTTCTTTGCAGCTGGCTTCTTTTCTGGGGTAGTTAGTTTAGCAGCCTTGGCTGGCTTGGTAGCAACAACCTTTGTAGACATGATGGATGGAGTAGTGTGAGCATTTTGGATGAATGACGACCCTCTAGTTCACCGTGGAGCAATGTTCACCGTGGAAGGACAACAGAAAATCAGGCACATATATATAT
>APFE030914677.1:32164-59057 GCA_000404065.3 Pinus taeda | reverse complement strand
AACATGTGAAGCTCCAACCTTGTATATATGGAACATCAGCGTGTTTATGTTTATGGAACAATAGCGTATCAACCATGCCAAGGGCTGAGGCATGGAGGAGGGTTGTGGAAGTATGGGAGAAGAGTGATACCACAGATATATGGTAGCAGTGATATATGGTAGGGAGCAACGATACCACGGATATATGGGAGCAATGATGGTTAACGTAGACTACCCAGTGGGCTCTGGTATGGCAGTTCAACGTATGGACAACGAATCAGAGACCAAAAATAGAGACCAGTGGATTTCAGAGGTCAGGAACATAGTCATTTATATTAAGGTAGAGGAACTATCACACATAAATGTGTTAGGGATGGCAGGATAATGGCTAAAATTTGAGCCCAAGTGTGCAGGGAGCGTTATAACTGCACTTAATGAATATAGTCTTCAATCTCCTAGTTTCATTCTTCAACGCAGAATACAATTTCAACAACCGACTACATTTTTTTTCACATGATTGATAGTAGAACTGGCCACAGAAAACAATGACTCAAATATGAGCAGGGCCAGAATTCGCCTGCTTTGATACCATGTTAAGCACACACATGGCAGCAACAGAATATTAAAGATAAGGATGGGATTCTATTTATTATTAACATATGATATACATTTATAGTACATTCATATGACCTTTGGTTTTGTATTCCAAGTTCTCTTGGACTTCCTTAGTCTATTCAGCTTCCACACCAACCCTTAGAGGATTAGGTGTCCAACAAATACATCCACATTTGAATCATATTTTCCACTGTCTCCAATATAATTGTCAAGATACCCCTTCCCATGTTATGTGCAACAAATAGTAGAGTAAATACTCTGACCCAAGTGGAGTGCTCAATGCGAACATTTGGCATGCCTAGGATTAATATTAAACAAATAAACAATACCGAAGAACTTATGTAAAGGCTAGTAAAATACCATTCGATGGTGTTAATATAATGATCAACACTAACTGTAATGTTATGTCGACATCCCAACTTTATAATTATCAATTATGGATTGCATAGTACCATATAATTCCAAAATGTATTTATGTACATGTAGTAACAAAATGTTGAATAAAACTTTATTACTGACCAGTTTCGTTCTAGATGCGACAAGTTATTTTATAACCTTAAATGAATTATTTACAAAAAAAAAAATGTACATTGGATGTTACGTAAACATACTTTACTTGAAGTTTTCCGCAACAAACTATACGAACCTTATACTCGTCTATTTTATTGAATTGTATGTGTTTTTTTTTTTAAAGTTTAATTGAGCAATATATTCAAATTTTTTTTTTTTTTTTCATTAATTAGCTCACATATATTTTTACTTTTATTTTTAACATAACATTATATGATAATATATCTCTTATGTTCTTTAGTTTAACTAATTACTCGACATAGCTCCATCTTAATTCTAGATCTACCAAGATATTTAATCCCTCTAGACTGGAGTTAAGATGGATCTACTCTGATATAATATATATGTAGTTGACATTGAAATATTTTATTTATAATTTACTTTCTCCACATTAAAATGTTAAAACATGCCCCCTTATATTTTTTTCCTATATGCATACATTTTATTTTTATTATTAATATTTTATAAAATATTACACATCAAATCCATATTAATCATTGAAAGAATTTCAAATATCCTTGATACATTAAATTAGCATGCAACTATTGAAGGAACAAGAAAACTCTCAACCTTTCTCTCTCTTATATATGTTTCATGTTAAAATCCTTTACTCAACCTACGAATTGAAATGTTTTATTTATAGCCTACGTTAAACTTTTCTTTGTAATTTATATTTTTAAAATCTTATATATCAGCGTCATACTAGAAATAAAATAAATTACACATCTCTCTAGTTATGGAAAGTGAAAATATAAGATTTTTTTTAATTTAAATTACTTTATTCTTTTATATATAAATTAGATGTAAAATTATCTTATTTAATATGGACACTGAAATATTTTATTTATGGTTGATGATAAAACATTTTTTGCTATTAATATAATCTTGTTTTAAATATCACATGTAAATTAAATGTACAATGAACCTTTTACATTAAGTCCATAGTAATTCCATATGGTTTCAGAAATTCCCATCCCATTACATACAAAATTTTCTTCATAACACATATTATTATACTAAGAAGGTTTTCCCATATACTCTCCAAAACCTCTATTAAAAACTACATATTTCCATAGCATATATATCTATTAGAAGTTAAATATTTACTAATCCTCCTGCATTGCAGTGACTCGATATTCCTCACCATTTTTTGCTTGCTACATGTTATTTTCCCCAAAGTCACCGGTGTTGCAACAAGAACCCTCAACTTGATGCCTGCTATCTTCCACAGAGTCCTCAAAATTGGAGCTATGCTCCACATTGTCCATTATTGGATAACTTTCATTCCCTTCAAGTCCCTCAAACTCTTGAACTCAAAAATTTCCCACGTTTCATACCATCTCATTGCCCTCCAGCTTGCAGCTGAGATTCTCCACCCTGAACTGAATCATCTTCATTGCCAATTGTAGATGCTCTAGCTTCAACTCTAGCAGACCTATCCAATGGGAAAAGAGTTCATTTATGGCTCTGGTCTCATTCAGTTGCATCTCTGCTTGGTGAGATGTCAATATAATTAGAAACTCCAGTGCCCCTGCAATCTCAACTAGATGGGTGTCAATCTCACTACCTCCCTCTCAGTCAACTCGCACCATTATCACCTGTAAATTCTACATTAATCATCTCAATGTTGTGAGAAAATAATCAAATTTCACTTATGCTTACTCAATTCCCTTTTTCTCCTTATATAACAGTGCAAGTCCTATCCCGAGCCTGCTCCCAAGTCTAGTCGCATTGAAGGCTTTTGATCTCTACCTGTCCACTTGCATCAGATTCATCAATGGTTCAATGTGGTAACTCTGAATGATTATCTTCAACCCTCTGCCAAACAGATATGTCTTCATCGTGTTGAAATTATAGCAATAAAAGGCTCAATTTTGACTTGAAAATTGAGAAAAATCTATTTTCCACATCAACAAGATGACTTGGACAACAATTAGCTAGAGTTACATGGCCTTGTCTACTAGTTTACTCAATAAATTTGAGTTATAGGCTAGAAGTAGAGTTGTGCATGAGTTGATTGCTAAGGTCTAGAAATCTAGTTGAGTTATTGTTAGTTGAACTTTGTTAACTAAGCTCTAATCATTAGTTGAGTAAGTTAAAGGTTAGTTGAGTAGTTATGACTGTTGTTAACTCACTGGTCTCTTAGTTAACTAGTCAATCAGCTGAAAATAGACATAGTCATGAATGGAATTCGAAATTCCTAGTTGAGGTGGAGGAAAAGACATGTTTGTATTTATATTTGTATATCATTGAGTGTACAATGCTTTTGTAGTGAGCAGGCGATCATTCCTCAAGCTATTGCGCAAGGAAATAAGGAATTTCTCATATTTTTTAGGGGCTAATTCCTCTAGGATTGTGAAAGGAAATAGGAGGTTGGCTAAGTATTGGCCAAAGCAGGTCAGGTAGAAGGAGAACATGATTGCAGTGCAGGGTCTGCTTTAGAGTTGAAGTAATAGATTGTAATTGTTTATCTTTTCATTTGAATTAATGCAACGCAACAAAGGGGATTTTCCTAGTTGGGTTTCCCTATAAATCATTGTGTTCTTGTGGTTTTTATGGTTGCATGTTATTGCATGTGTTTCTAAACTGTGATTTCCATTGCGCAAAATAGTAAAGAAAATTTGTAATCTCTTGTTTTCAGTTCGAATACATCAGTAGTAGAAAAATTCTATTAATTTGTACACACTGGTATATGGATTTCACACATTTGCAACTTAATAAATATCAAATCATCATTGGTTTCTATCTTTGGTATTGTCTTTGAACTTACGTAGCCGCTCCAGGTGGCCATGCGAACAAAAATTCCCACAAAACTATGACTTCTTCATCTTTAATATAATTAAAATGTATTTAATCTTACTTCACTCCACTAATTGTTCATTATTATCGAGCTTAATGCACCCATGGAGCTGCATAATTTTTGAGTACCTTCCTTTCATTATGGTATGGGTTTGAACGATGATATTTCCCTATTTATTTTCATATTTCCAAGATGTAAAAAGACTCCCATGTTTTCCATTTGATCTGCCAACTCATTCAAATGTATTTTGATGTGGTAAAAATCAATAGGTTCAAATTGACCCATTGATAATTTGATTCAATGCAAAAGCATTGGAATCCTTAAGTACTCTATTGTGCAACACTTTATACCTTGTTGTACGACAGTTTTAGGGTTGCCCGAGACATTAAATTGTTGTATTCCATGTGTTGTTGAGAGTTCCAACCCTTGCCATAAAGCCATATATTCTACCTGATTATCAGTCATCACCCCTAGCCCCCATGCATATTTGATCTCCCTTTCTTTGTCAAGATGATAACAACCCCTCCTTCTCTTGCCTCCCTATTTGTCATCTCCATATTAAGTAGAAGAAAAATTACATGTATTCCTTGTAATTAAAATTGCATTAATTTTCTTTACTAATCTCCATATTAAATAGTAAAGAAATTACATTTCTTCCTCATACTAAAAGGTAAATTATTTTTTTTGACTTTCCGTTGCTTTCTATCTCTATATAAAATTATGTAAAATTAAAAAGCAAATTGAAGTATTTTAATTACAGCCTACATTAATTTATTTTGTTATTACTATTTTTAATTTGTTAATTTAAATTATTATTTTACTATTTTTAAATATAACTTCAGGTAACAACATCTCTCCCATACTAGACTCTAAAATGCCTTTAAGCACAACAATATAAAAACAATATTTACTTAATAATTTAAACATTTGTATAATCAAAATTATCACTACAAAAATCTATCTTTTATAGATATAAATTGAACTCATTTTTACCTATTGTTATGAAGTTTCCTAATTCTAAATTCTTCTATTATATATAAATAAAATTAAACTTGTTACAAATATTTTAACAAAATATTATTATCCATAAAGCATAGTAAAAAATACATATGATTTCTTGTCTTCCTACATAAATTTGTAAAATCCACAAATTAAGGGTAGTTCATCTTTTGAAAGTATGGAAAACCTCATTTTTATAAGTATTAAAAAAAAAAATCTTGTAGTAAATAATAAAAAGAAAATTGAGTATATCTTGAGTATGCCCTAAAACTGTTTGTGCTCGGCTAAGAACTCATTTTTCTCAGGAATCTAGCAGGAGTAAAGTCTGCGCTTTACAGATCACCACTCAGTTATTCTAGGTGACATGGTTTTCCTTGAATAATAGTGATGAGTCAACCTGCATTAACAAATAATAGCTAGAAATGGTTATCCTTACCGCTAGTTTGATCACTGAGTTATGATAGATTTTCCTTATGTACATAAGTTAAAAACAATAATACTTGAACAAATTAAAAAATGAAAAAATGAGAATAAATAATTGATGTGAAAGCTGAGCGAAGAAAAGGAAGACAAGGTTGCTCTCACAAACAATTATGTTAGATGATAGTTGATCATTAATGGTATTAGTTGATCATTAAATCCATAGGACAAGGGATCTCTATCAGGCTGAGGAGAAGCCTTCTCCTCTTGTAACGCAATGTTGCTCTCACCAATAATTCATTAATGCTATCAGCTTGAATGTGACCATCTAATTCATTAATATGCTTCTAACCTGTTTGCTATTTGTTTTGTCACCGTGCATGTGTTAATTTATTATACACAGGTTTCTCGGTTGTTTTACTTCACGGTAAGTTTAAATGTTTTGTGTTATTACCTTTTTAATTATTGATATTTGAATTTAGTAATATAATTTGGATTATATACGTGTTTATTTTATAGATATGCAGCAAATGTAAGGGGCAATTGTTCATATTGGTTAATATTTGGAATGTGTAACGCTGATATATTATTAACAAAATAATAATTGTTAATATTGGTTTATGTTTGGAATTTATAACACAGATTTATTATTAACAAAATCATAATTTTATAAAGAACTTTAAATTAAATAAATCACATTTTTTTAATATATAAGTCCATTCAACATTCTCAAAATTGTCAATAAAATATATTATTTTTTATACAAACCAAACCAATTACAATTTGCTATTTAAATATTTCCACTGAATTTTAACCAAAACTAATCATAAAATTATATTTAAATTTAAACTAAAACGTTTAGAATACCCCATCTCACTTTATATATTGCAGAGAGGATTAACATGTCATTGAGCTATGAATTTTTCCTTAGAGTCTAGTGTTGGCTTATATGGGCCTGACCCAAGTTCAGAAGAGTTATTTAGCCAAACAAATCTCGCAGCTATCGGCCCTTTCGGCAACAGCCCACGGAGCGCGGACTGAGGTCTCACCCGAGGTAGCAGGGGAGGGTGCTGGAACCAAGTTTCCGCACCCTAGGAATGTCTAAATGTGGTCTGGAGGTTTCGTGCACTGGTCTATAGCTCCGCGCTACTCGGTATTCGCATAGATCTAGATTGATTTTATCTTTCTTATTAGTGCGCTATTCTATTGGAGGATGCAGTTATAAATCAGATATGTTCAACATGGTCTTTAAGCAAACATTTAACCAACGCAATTGATTCGCACATTAAATGAACCCAGATTTACATACATTCATACAATAAGCAAATTAAATAAACATATATTATGAAAGTCAGATTCACGATAGCTCAGAAGGAACATAGAATTTTCAGAAGAAACTTATCTTTATTTCCACTTATCCTCAATACATCCAGATCCGCCCTGCGCACTTAGCTGCAGGGGTCCATGCACATAGCTGCAGACTTTCCATGTCTCTGTGCACACAGCTGCAGAGCTTCTATCTACTACCCCAACCCTCGACTCGAACTTACAGATGCTTTCAAACTATTTTCTTCAAAAACCCATTACATTTCATATTCAAGATTAACCACCAAAACATCCCTCCCTCTACCCATAGAGCCTCGCTCTATTTATACCCTTCCTTGGCCCGCGATCCCTGCGCAGGCCGACTCTATTTACATTTCTTTACATTATTTTCCAGGCAGACTACCCTTTGACTCAACCTATTATAATTCGCGCTCCGCACTTTCATTGGAGTCTTTCCCCTATCTTTACCCAAAACTTTGAGCTTCAAGCCCCTAACCGTTGCGTGGGGCTTCCGCTACCCAACAGTCCCCCAACACAATCATGGTGACTCGTCCCGAGTCACTCGGCTGGCGCAATAATCTTCTTGCGTAGGGCGGTTAGTAGCCTCTGTGCTTCGCTTGTACCAGCAAAAAATTCCTCCGTCATGTGTTGCATCATTTCCATGCGTGTGGCTATCAACTCAGTCTTGGGCGGCGCTGCCTCAATGGTGGCATACTCGTGTTGCATATGAACTACAGTGCGCTCTATGGTGGTCGAAACTACAATTGCCTTGTCCATCCATGGCTGGAGACAAGCTTTAATCACGGCTGCGTTCTGCCGAGCCCCATCAGCTTAGATCTTTAGGTCTTGGGCCTCCCTTATCTTAGCCAAGCGCTGCGTAATGACGACAGTTGACACGGTCCCTTTGATCATATCATAGTCTTACTGAAGCTCCTGAGCTTCAGTTTCCTGTCACTGAAGGGTTGGATCCTCTTGAAGGGCCATGAGCGTGACAATCGACTGCGTGAACAGGTCCGCACATTTCGTCATTGTCCTTGTAAGCATTTCGCAGGTCACGATGATGATGTTCTTGCGCTGCTCAATGATCTCAGGGGGCGTCGCTGGCTGAGTCTACAATTTTAGCTCTGCAATCTACACACTAAGCTCCCGCTGGATCTGCGCAGCCTCCTCCTTAGCATTACAGAACCCAGTAGCCAGCTTTTGAATTTGGTTCTCAATAGGGAGATCAGCCCTAATCTCTAGCTCAGGGGCACTTGAGCAAGCTTCCACGACAATTTGCTGCACTTGATGGTTCTATGTGATGGCTTCATCGTGTTGGAGGCGCAGTTGTTTGAGATTTATTTTCTGCTCCTGGAGTATTTGTTCGGTATGGCCTTCTTGGGTCCGGAGCTCTATTGTGGCGTTGTCCTGGAGCTGTTGCAAGCTTTCGCGTGGTAAAGCGGCTATGTTTAGTCCCAGTCCTATAAGTCGTCCCAACACAACTCTATCCTTTGTGTTGTCGATGATCAACGCGCCTGCTGGAATTACAACAGAATAGGCAACTTGGGTCTTCAGTGATGGTTCTATAACTGACATACCAGAACCCCTTGTAGCAATGCTTTCACTTGTTGGCGTGACATGGATTCCTAGCGTCTGTAGCTGCGTACAAAGCTCCCCCAACACAATCTGCTGCTCAGACATGGCTTCGTCAACAGCATCATGTGTGGCATCGCAAATGGAATTTTCGATGTCATTTAGGTCACCCTTAGTTAGGGTGGTCACTTCACTGTCTGTCTTAGATGCCTTTGCCTTCTTCTGTGGCTTCGGCTGCTCTGGTGTCACTGAGCGCTTTAAAGGGGCACCTGTAGTAGTGGATGGAGGACTTGTCACGATCAACTGAGTGGTTTCCTTCTGATTGCCTTTGTCCTTTGTCGATGTCTCCGCACCTGGTTGTGTCTTTCCTGCTATTGCAAGTGTCGCCTCCTAAGCTACTTTGACTTGTGCGACAAACTGTTCATTCCACTTTTGTTGTGCGGCGCACTTGGCTTCCTCCTTTTGTTTCCGAATGGCGGCCTCGTCATGCTCTACTGCCAAGGGTCCACGCCAGGCCGTTGGCCAAGTATCCACAATCCCATCAATAACGTCGTTAATGGAAATAAACTGGAGTGAGGTCCATGCCTGGGCCGGGTCCTTTCGTACCTTGATGTAGACATGATGCATGTCTGCTTTAAATTCGGCAATGTGCTTCATGCTTTCATAGATCTCATCAGTCAAGCGGGGTAACTTATTAATCCACTGACGTACAGTCGTGTCAATCAATACCCAAAAGATTTTGATATTGGGAATTTGTCCTGCATCCCTTGTCACCCAAAGGGAGGCATATCAAGTAGCTTCAGGCCATTCCGAATCTAAGACTGGAAACTAGCTTTCCTCGGGTAAGTCAGTGGCGACCAGCATGATGGACAGGAGCAGCCATGCATAATGGAATGTCTTACCCTCCTCCTGCATGTCACGACAATTGGGTTGAAACTCTTCACAAAGGAACTATGACCAATTGAACCATACGCCGGCTGCGCATTCCTCAGCGAGGGTGATAACTACGGTGGGGACCTCAGTTCCATAGCATTTCCTCATTACTTTCCCTGCCAGCAACTAAGTAGCAATGCGGACTACGTTGTCTGAGATACTATCAATGATGTACCCTCGCTATCCCTTGGCAACCTGATACTTCTTTTTTCAGTCGCTCTATCATCACTACATCGTTACCTTTATCAGTAATCTCTCGAGGGTCTCTTCCATCACAGGGAAGGTGCGAAACTCGATGAACAAGTTCCGCTATGATACTGGTGGGTTTACCAACCCATAATATGTCCTCATGAACTAAACAGAGCAATTTCTTTATGACCAACATGGTGATAGGGGGGCGGAGAAAGTGAGGAATCGACACAAGACAAAGAAATCCAACTTTTTCCACCTTCCGTAGCCACTCCTTTTGTTGTAGGGTTGTCACCATCCCTTCTACCTTCCAGTCCATTGGTGCGTCCGTTGCTAGGTGGTGAAATTTTACTATATCTGCAAGGTCCCAATCTTCGAACTTCATTGTCGCAACACGGCCAACCACGGAGTTTTCCACTAGAACAACTTTTGGTAAACGGGGTAATGATTACAAAGTCGACTTCATCTAGATTTGCAAGTACTTTAGCCTTCCCTTTACTTGGCGGCACATACTTGGGTCGCCATACTGGCTGTATGGGATCTTCTTCAGGGAGGGCTTCTTCGATGTATGTGGGAGGACCCTCATCTTCTTCCTCACTTTCAATTATAGCAGTTTTAGCCTTCTCCTCCATCGTGCATTTTCCAGATTGCAAGTGCCAGGGCAACCTTCTTACTGGGTCTGGGCTCTAGGGATCCTTCTTGGTCCACAGTGTCTGGGGAGATTTGGGGAGCTCGGTGGTCTGCGCCGTGGCTGTCTGCGGGCTGTCTACGGTAGGATTTTGCGCCTTCTGAATTGCATCTTGGTAATACTTGGGAAATTCCTAAAACTACAGACTATTTTAAAATTGCTCGTCACTCATCATGTTGTTGACACAGGGTGGTTTTCTTGCAGGGTGGTAAGACGTGGTGGTGTGACCCTGACTCTGATTATATACAGTTCAACATTCAAAATTGGTTGCTTGCCCTTGTGGTAGCTCATAAATGTGATTTTGGTGGTTATTATTTTTCCTTAATTGCCTGCCGCCAACTTCATAGTGCTTTAAATGGGTCACCATATCATGAACAGTACTTGCAATGGTTGCTTTCCATCTTTCCTTCGCGACAGCGAATCCCCAGGGACACAGATGTAGTTTTTGTATGTATGCGATGGTTCTATAGCACAACTTCACAACAATCTCATTTATCATCCCGCTTCCTCTTCCAACTGCATGGGGCATTGGGACTGGGCCTCATACGGATAGTCAGGTGGGCGAACCCCTAGTGCGGGTCTTCCATTTCCCAACTAGCCCGGGTCGCGTGCAACCTATATGTTCCCTTGATTCTACTACTGAAGTATGGTGTGTGCATCCCTGTTCCCTCGGGTGTATCGCAACCACGCTAGCGGGGTCACTGCTTGTAGCAAGGTAGGAGAGCTAGCCATGTCGGTTTCCTTTGGTAATTCCTTTCCATAATCCAGGTAGGCAACTTCTAACTGCAATTCCGCAATCACTTTGTCCAGCTTCATACTTTGTGTGTGGAGTTAGGCCCCAGTTTCTTCTAACTCATGAAGTTGTAGTTTTCCATGCATAATGGTTGCCCAAAGCTGCTGAAATCTGTCACGGACATCATCACCGGTGAAGTGAGTTGCACCTGTAGTGGTTGGTTGGGCCGTAGAGAGATGGTCCCCCCGGCTTTGTGACCCTGTGTTCCACACAGGTCCGGTTGAGTTTTCAGTTGTCTGATGTGCAGCCATATCTTTCGAACTACCACTTTATACCGTCATGGCCATCGCGCACGTCCTCTAACCTAGACTGGAAACCGCCGCCTATATCTCAGCTTCTGCAGCTCCTCTCCAGGTGTGCGCAACCTATCTTTCGACACCCTCGGCTGCCCCTGTATTATGCATAATGTGTCATACAGGATGAGCTATGCTTTAGCTATCACGCCACTCTCCTCTAGGTGTGGTCTTTCTTCTATCGTTACGCACCGTACTGACCGAGTCACCATATTATAGTTGAGTGTTGTAACTTCCTACAATCGATTCTACCATCACTATGCCTCCTCCTCGGAATCCATGGTGTAGATGCTATCGCGTTCCCAAGAGGTTCTTCTATTATTGGAAGAATGCATTTAATCTTGGTCTTGCGCTGTTATCTGATAAATGCAATCAAGTTCGTTGTCACTTTCCTCGTCACGTATGAGTTCGGTGTAGCGTTCCCCTTTTGCTGGGTCCAATGGAACTACTACTCGTAGTGACTTCTTTTCAAATGTCATCTTGCATATTTTTAAGTTAATGATCCCTTTCATGTTTGTGGCCCAATCAATTCCAAGCAATGTAGGGTAAGGATTGTTGTCATCAACAATCTCTATGACTTTGAAATAAGTCTGGGTACTTACACTGTCAATATCCACCGTCACTCATTGTAATCGGCCCATTGGTAAGATATTTTGTTGGTTGGCCATTCGTAATTGAATTGGGGACCATTGCAGTTCGAGCTTGCCCATATGCTCCCAGGTTTGTCTAGGCAGTACGTTTGCATCTGAGCCTAAATCCAGGATGACTTGATCCATTTCATAGTTACCGATTTGCGCTGTCAGTCTCATCTCTCATCCGGTGCATAGAGCATGTCTTCCTATCTTTTGGACAACCCAAGGTTCGCTGGATCTGGCGCACCTGGTGATTAGCTCTTGCAACCCTTGAATAGCCTTACGATCACACATCAATTTCATGTAGGTTTCAAGAAAGGTAGTGATCATGGAGGGGTCCATTCCTGACTCCATTTGATCTCCCCTACTTGGGGTAGAAGCTTCCACAAAGCTCCGCTGAGCTTCTCTTAGCCCCATCCTCCCTTCTTCTAACTCAGTGTTATGTTCCTGCATAGGTTTGTCGCACCTCTTCCCGCCTTCATTCCCTCCTACAATTGCACTGCTTCTTAGTACCATATTTATACTAGGGTCCTCTTCGCGGGGTGTTGCACGCATCATCTGGTTATTCTGGGTTGGTGGAGATTGGAGTATTCCCTTTTCGCTCAATTGGGCAATTAAGGTTGGACTGTCTACTAATTCATGATCAAACTGCTCATAGTAGGGGCATGAGATCCTGGTTAGGTTAGTGCAGTCGCAAGCGTAGTGTCCCTGTCCACCACAATTATAACAAACTAATTGTCTGTGGCCCTACCTGAGCCCCAATCCTCTTCCCCGGCCACGTCCTTGAAATCCTCCCTGCACTTTAGTCTACACCCGGCAGGCTGGGGTTCTCTCTATCATTAAGTCATAACTTCGACACATTCACTCATCGTGTCCCACCGATCAACAAAAGTTGCAATACAACTACTGTGAGGTCTAGGTATACTTTTGTAATAGGTGGCAGGTATTTGTTGCATGCTTTCCTCCCACTTGGCAAATCGTGTACCAGAGCACAGGCGCGACACTCAGTCCTGCTTGTACCTCCACTTTTAACAGCTTTGGGCCTCCTCCCACCAGATAGTTCGCGAAGACAGGGTAATGGTCCTTGTCGTGTGCTTAGCTCTTACATTTAATACAGTCTGCCTCTGTACATAACTTTGGTTGGGACATTCTTTCTTGCTTCAAGCTTTGCACTTCCAAACTCAAGTTTTGAAGTTGTGCGTGGATTTGCTGAACTCCCAACCTTGGGTCCAGTATTGTGGTCACATGTAACCTCATTGTTGTCTCTAGTTCCTCGACTTGAGTTGAGATCTTACGTTGTGACAAAGATATCCTCAGATGGGGTGTCAATGATGCCACAAACCACGTGCAATGCTGCCCATCTTTCAAAGTCATGTTAGCTTTGTGAATAGTACTCTTTAACCTTTGGTCCAAATCCCACGGAGTTTTGCCCAACAACATTAATATCTCCTTGAACCCAAGGACCGGCTGGGTTTCAGACTTTGGTCGGCCAAACTCTTTATTAAGTGCATCCTAGATTTCCATTATTCACTCATTTGGATGGTCAGTTGAGTATTTTAGGTACCATGTCTGTGCGCGGTCCTGTAGTGCACTGACCAACGTAGCCTTTTTGATGTTTCCATCTGTTATGCCCTGTGTGCCCCATACAGATTTTATCACAAACCAGAATCGACTTGGCTCTTCATTCCCTACACTCTAAAATGTTAGTAACTTGACTGTGGTCGCCATCACATTTTTTGGTGGTGGAGGGGGTGGAGGTGGTGTTGGTGTTGATGGACTCGACGTGGGTGAATCGGGTAGTGGTGTAGATGGAGGTGGTATCAGTGGGAAGCGTTCTTTAATTAATCAGACCACACTTCTTGGTGAGAACCTAGCGAGATCCTCCTCACTCTCCCATGAGATAGAAATCAGAGGGTTGTTCTCTACTCCTCCTGCTCCTCGATAACCCTTTCCGCTCCGCGTTACTCTAGACATCAATATATGCGCAGAATTTGTTTTTCGCACAACAACATCTTAATCCAAGTATTCAATGATTTGATGTACCTATGCCACTGTCCTTGGAGAAATTACCTTTCTACTTCACTATAACTTACGGTTGTATCTATCACGAATTCAGTGATAAATCGTCCTATGATTCGATCTAACCAGCGGTCTACTGTGCACGGAAGTTTATCTTCAGTGGCTTCTAGCCTGCGCACCAGTTCTGGAGTCCACACTATTGGTTGGTCTAATCTACACCTCCCCACGCTATCAGCTAACTTCACAATCCACTCGTACAATTCTATTAGAAATGTTGCGAAGAAGATTTTATGCATATCTGTGAATATATAGTGATCTAACCACTTTTCCTCCGATATCCGTGAGTTTCTATTTTCCTAAACCATGAACTCGTGAAGGTTCAGATCCCACCACTCTTCAATCTCTTTCTTCGTAGGATTCTAGTGTTCCCACATTAGACACCCCTTAGGCAGATTCTGATCTCGACAACATAACCATTTGTTGGCTTATATGGGCCTGACCTAGGATCAGAAGAGTTATTTAGCCAAACAAATTTCGCAGCTACCGGCCCTTTTGGCAATAGCCCGCAGAGCACAGATTGAGGTCTCACCCGAGGTAGCAAGGGAGGGTGTTGGAACTAGGTTTCCGCACCCTAGGGATGTCTAGATGTGGTCTGGAGGTTTCACGCACTGGTCTATAGCTCCTCGCTACTCGGTATTCGCATAGATCCAGATTGATTATATCTTTCTTATTAGTGTGCTATTCTATTGGAGGATGCGGTTATAAATCAGATCTGCTCAACAGGGTCTTTAAGCAAACATTTAACCAATGCAACCGATTCGCACATTAAAATGAATCCAGATTTACATACGTTCATACAATAAGAAAATTAATTAAATAGATATTATGAAAGTCAGATTCACAGTAGCTCAGAAGGAACACAAAATTTTCAGAAGAAACTTATCCTTATTTCCACTTATCCTCAATACATCCAGATCTTCCCTACCCACTCAGTTACAGGGGTCCACGCACACAGTTGCGGACTTTCCAGGCCTCTGCGCACAGAGCTGTAGAGCCTCTATCTACTACCCCAACCCTCGACTCAGACTTACTGATGCTTTCAGACTATTTTCTTCAAAAATCCATTACATTTCATATTCAATATTAACCACCAAAACTTCCCTCCCTCTACCCATAGAGCCTCGCTCTATTTATACCCTTCCTTGGCCCACGATCCCTGCATGGGTCGACTCTATTTACATTTCTTTACATTATTTTCCAGGTGGACTACCCTTTGACTCAACCTATTATAATTCGCACTCCATGCTTTCATCGTAGTCTTTCCCCTATCTTTACCCAAAACTTCGGGCTTCGAGCCCCCTAACTGTTGCGCGGGGCTTCCGCAACCCAACATCCAGTTTGAAAATAAATCAAAGCATGGCTCGAGAGTTTGAGGAGGCAGTAGAATTAGTTCAGTAATGGTTGAACAAGACAGGGGTGGTGGCTCGTTGCTTGTGGTGGCCAACAAAATAGTATATTGACAGTAACATCTCCATCAAGTGGTGGTTGGATAGTTTAGTAGTGGTTGAGCAAGGTTTATTTGGAGTGGTGGCTTCGAGCAGGTGGTGGCCTACAAAGTCGTCTAAGTGGAGACTTCTAGCTGGTGGTGGCCAACATAAAGATGTAAAAGATTTGATTATATAATAATAAGAGAATGAGAAGAAACATAACAACAACGAGTGGTTTTTCTCCCCTTGAGGGTTTCCACCATAAATCATTGGTGTCTCATGCGTTGAATGTTTTTATGGATTTTTGTTTATTTTTTATGCTCTGATATCTCCTTATGTGTTTTATTTTGTAAATGGTTAAAATACTAATCAATTGGAAAAAAAATTATATGTGCCATCATTATTGATTCACCCCCCACACACTCTCAATAGTGATCTAAATTTCTAACAAGTGGTATGAGACCCAAGTTCTCTTTAGTGAATCTTAATCAATCGATAGTAGATTGTGGACCATGGCCATGAACACGAAAAGGATGTCTCAAAAGAGGAAGAGCAACAAACATATTAGAAAATTTTCAGATTCAGAAGAACCCCTCTTTCTGCTAGTCAAGAATGGTGAAGAATTACCAGATTCCTCTTGTGCATGCAATGATGATGATTCTCTTGGGATTGATGGGTTAGAAGATGATAACAAATCAATTGAGATTGACCTTTCAAATAGAAGTGGAGGTAATCCTTTTAGAAAAGTAATCAATAGCAACGTTACAGAAAAGGAGAGACCAGTTCAAGATCAAACTCATCTTATCCCAACTTTGGGTGTAATACAAAGGCTCTCACTCAAAAATAGATATTTGAGGGAATTGCTTCAAATTCTTCAAGAAAAAGATAAAAAAATTCAAGGGAGAAATTTATGATTTAAAAACTCAATTTGAAGAAGGAAGAAAAATCAAAGAAGGAATGAGGAAGCAATATAGGGAAAAGGAAGATCAATGTCAGAGACTAAAATATGAAGGAAATTATGCAAGAGAAGATTTAGAAAGGACCGGACCTAGTGCTCAAGAAACTATAAGTAAATAAAGAATTATTGTAGTTAATAGCAACATGAAAAAGGATAGTCATTAGGAAGATCAATAACAAAGAATGGAGGAAAATAATGAGCCAATAAAGGCATATTATCCAAGAAAATATGTTTCTCCTATAATGAGAAATGTCAAGTGTTTTGGTTGTCAAAAAATTGTACATATATCAACAATTTGTAGAAATAAAGAGATCAGTCATTTGAACAAAAGGAGCATTCAAAGGAGAAACATACTCAAGCAAGCATGCAAAGAAGATTTCCCTCTTCATGAAGATCACCAATAGTTAGGTATAATAGTCGTTTTTAAGGTTATTATTTTCATGCAACGATTTTGGCCATAGGGCTATTGACTATAGGGAATATGTGAAGAATAGAAGGTAGATCAATAGGAGATATGAGTCTTTTCTTCCATTCTTCAGTCACATAATGTGTTACGTGTGTTACAACATTGATCATTAGGATGTAGATTGTAAGTTTCCTATGTGTTACAAAACATCCAGTCATTGAGTGAAGATCATGCAGGAGCAACCACATAGGAAGAAATAAGGTGTTGTGCATGTCAAATACTATCCTATCAGAGTTTGGAGGAGAAAGGAGCAGCAAGAGACTCGCGCCAAAAACTAAGGCCTACACAGTCTTAGGGGGAGCATATGGTCATATCTTATGTTGGATATAGATCATTGGAGGTGTAGCCATATGAGAGAGATTGTATATGGATAGATTTGTGCTTTAGGAAGGTGATGCATGGGCTCAAGGGGAACTATATGAGGTTTGAATTATTGGTTTATTTCTGACCTAATCTTATTTTTCGTTTGTCATCATTCAAATCAATCACATATATTTGTTGATAGGTTTGGAGTAGTTGTATGCTCGTTTTTGTGATATTTTTGAGGACTTGGTAGCCATGTGTTTGACCTAATGCATGTTGCAATGATTTATGCTACTAATGGTGAAGCTGCTTAGAGTTGTGTGATCAGGATTTAGATTATGAAATTTTGCAAAGATAAGGATCTGAAGGAGTGAAGGAAGAGCACATATTGAGGGGAAGCATTTTTTCTTCCATTGGACTAGAAGATTGTTAGAATTTTTTTCATTGTGAAGGAGATGGTTATGCACTTATTGGGTCATATTCACTTGCTCTATATTTTTGAGTAAGGGTTTGTTGTGACTGCCACATATTATTAGTAAGATGAGATAGTATAATTGCATGGAAAAGTTAGTATGGTGTTAGTAGTCATATTGCTAGATCACACTTATGTCATGAATTATCATGCATGTGAGGTTGCTATGGGGATAAAATGATGATGTATTAAATTTGGCACATCTAGAGTGTGCATATTGCTTCATGTCTTATATATCTATATGTATGATTCATGTTGCTACTGATATGTTTTGTATTTGGATGATTGATTTATGATGAGCCTATGCACTTATGTGAGTTGGATTAGAGGTAAATTATTGCTTATGCATGGAGAGAGTATGTTGTTGCATGAGTAGCATGAGAGTGTGCATGTTTCCTACGATGGTTTTATTGATATATTACTATTTCCTAGGATTTTGATCTCATTATATGAGGAGAGAGAGTGAGTTAACCTTGATATCATGAGGTCAAGGAGATGATGAGTTGATGAGTTGTTGGCGGAACTTTATTGCAAAATCTTATGTTTCTATTGTTGTTTCTTAGTGCTTCTTAGATGCATTGAAAATTTGGCCATGTGTTGATGATGTTGGAGAAATTGTTGTTACATTATCCTATCTGCTACAAGTGATGCTTTTGTTGCTTGTTGATTTGATTTCTCAAGGTAGAGTTGATGCTACAAGAATATGTTGCTATGATCTTGAGCCTCGTTGATGATTTATTGATTATTGATGATGAGGACGTATATTTTTTTGTTTATATGTCATGTTATTCATGTTGCTACTATCAGATCATTATGTTGCAGATGTCTATGTGGATTATGGTGGTTGTTAGTGGTTTTATAATAATCTTGTTATAGAGAGTTAATTGTCGACATTTGGTATGTTGTTGATCAAATTTTTTTTTGTTGTTGAATCTCTTGCTTATGGATGAGATGTTGATAGTAGCCATATACTATCATATTCCATGTATAATAATCATATTGTGGCTCTTTCATAGAGCACATACTTTTTCTCATGGTTTCCATGTATTTGATTCATATCATTGTATTAGGCATGCGTAGAGGAGAGCACACTTGTGTGCAGTTGTAAAAGCCATGTATCATGATTGTCTCATCTTTTTGTGTCTCTGTCATGGAGAGACCCATAGTGTCTAGAATGTACTATAAAAATTATCAAATCCAGTTATGTATGGGCTAATGGGTGTCAAAGTTATGTCTTATTTTTTATATCAATGATATAGACCTATTGCATTGAGTGAATAATCTCAACTTGGGTTTGGTCCATAGAGCCATTGGTTAGAGATAGGTATGCTTATAGAGGAATCATATGGCAGTTTTATGTACTTGTTACAACAATGTATTTTCTCCATGAAGCCTTGTATTTGTATGGCACTTCATTGTATATCATTCCCCAAATTCGGTTGGAGTCATAGTCCATGAGGAGTAGCCTCTTACACTTGGCAAGGAGGCTTATTGGAAAGGAACAGAGGTGTTGCTACAACAAAAAATAAAGTATGTTTATGACTTTGTTACATGCTTAGGGGGAGCATGTTCAGCATGGGAGGATGCATGGTATTGGCTGGAGACATGGTTGATAATTGAGTTCATTGGTTACATGCTTATCTTGCAAGAGAGACATGCTTGGTTCATAGGTTTGTATCAACCTTGTATCATCATGGTGTTGAGCATGACAGGGGGAGTAATTTTCTCAACCCTCATGTTGATATTGTTCTTCAGTTTTGGATTTTCCCTTTGTCATTAATGTCAAAGGGTGAGAGAAAATGGAGTAGTGAGATTAGATTGACCTTAGAGTTATGGAGATCAAGTTGAGGTGGACTTCAATGCCAAAGGGGGGGAATATTGGAATTGATGTCAATAGGAACTTAGCACTGTTCATCTTGTCATGATGTCAACCTGGATCGAATCACTCTCTTGGTGATTGGTAGTAAGATTTGTAGAAGGATGTTGAGGTATCTGGAAAACTAGAATCTTATGATGATGTCTCGATGCTTGCTGAAGAATTTGAACAGTGTTAGATGTTTTGACATGATGATTAGGGGGCTGACATGGGTTTGCATAGGATCTACAGGTGTTATAGATGATTGGACAAGTTCTAGAGATGATAGACATGTTCTCAAAGAGCTAATCTGCAGATCAAGTGGAAGAAGGCTACAAACATCAGGTGAAGTTAGGATAATTTAGGCTTGAGCCTAAAAGGTGTGTTATAATGTAGGTTTTGAGACATAAAGTGCAGTACAGTCATAATGTAGGTTCTAAAGCATTAAGTGCATTATAACACATGTTTTCTATGTTGAGAGTGTGTTACGACCAATTAAGTGAATTTTGCTGAATTGTGCATGTAGTCATGTTATTTCTAGGGGACTTCCTTTGGTTTTTATGCTTTGTAATTGGTCAATAAGTTCAAGAAATTCATCTATAAGATGTTTATAATTAATAATATCTCTCATTTAATGAATATCATGGAGGATCAGGTCAAGGAGGAGAAATCTTCAATATACCAGACCAATTCATGAGTGTATGAACATTGTTGAGCTCAATACTCCTTTGTAATTATTGTCTTAATCACTCTAGAAAATTATATAGAGAAGAATGTTTTGAGGAGTAGAGGTTAGTTGATTGGATTATTGATTGAGTAGTGTGAGAGAAGAGAAAAGTGTGCAAGTTGTGAGGGACATTATGCAGAAAATATGAGGCAATTTTCAAGTGTTAAGGTATTAGAAGCATATTTCAACTAGAATTTTATGTAGAGAATGAGGAGATGGAGTAAGGAATGATTGGAGATATTTTAGTGCATGGTTGTTGCTAGTGCATTCAAATAATATTGTCTATATACAGTGTTTGGTCTTGTTCATATTTTATATATCGTAGAGAGGAATGACATATTTTTGTTGAGTTGTGAAGTTATCCTTGGAGTCTAGTTTGAAAATGAATGAAAGCGTGGCTCTGATAGTTTGAGGAGGTGGCGGCCTTCATGCAATGGTGGTTGAACAAGATAGGGGTGGTGCCCAACAACACTGTTCATAGGGGTAGTGGATCTTAGCTGGTGGTGGCAAACAAAAAGATGTAAAAGATTTGATTATATAATAATAAGAGAACAAGAAGCATGACGGTAACAATGAGTGGTTTTTCTCACTGTAAGGGTTTTCACCAGAAACCGTTGGTGTATCATGTGTAGAATGTTTCTATGATTTTGTGTTTGTGTTTGATGCTCTGATCTCTCCTTATGTGTTTCAAATTATTAATGGTTAAAATATTAATCATTTGGCAAAAATTTTATAAGTGCCATTGCTAATAATTCATCCCCCCCCCTGCCTCTCAGTAGTGATCTACATTTCTAACAATTATAAGGAGTTAGGATTTGAAAACTATTTTACATGTCATTTGCTATGTCTCGTGATTTTGAAATTTTTAATCTGAAATTTTTTTAATCACAAAAAACTATGAGATGGCTATTTTAGAACCCATTTAAGGATTAGACAAAACCCCATCTCCCATAGAGTATCCCTGAAATTATAGAAAATCAAAACATAAAATTTTGACCACTTCTACTTACATATCTTGTGTCAACATCTCAAAATTTTGGTGTTGGAAACATCCCAAAAGAAAATTTTTAGTAAAAATTTGAAAATGACTTATTTAATAGTAATTTTGAGTATTAACCATAAAGCCTAACTTTGAAAAGTTGTATCTTTGAAAGTATAGTGAATCAAAACTTAAATGTTGAAATGTACTTCCCTATTTCAACTATGTCTCCTCAAAATTTTGCTATCTAAAACTTTCCATTGAAATGTTATAGAAAAAATGCCACATCATTCTTGATAGATAGAGGGAAACCTATGGATCATAGCTTTGATGATGTCATTTCAAGACAACAACTCTGTAAATGATAAGAAGTCAATGAATACAATCCACTTCAAGGAGGAAACCTTGTATTACAATTAATACCATACACAATATAAGGTGAAATGATCCGAAAACTAGGTATCCTTCGTAAATATATAGGAGAAAAATGGTACAATTATAACTAAAGGGTACAATGTTTGAGGAAGATGAGAACATAACCAATTAGAGGTAGTTTTAGGTCTTCTTCAGAAACCAGAATCTGATTTCAACCTAGATTGTATCTGCAAGAATTTTGTCTCCCTTGTGTTAATTGCTAAGACTACTTTCAACAGTGTCATGTGCTTTCTACTAACATGTGATAGGCCAGTCAATTTCACTTTTGTAAATGTGTAATATTTTGAAATAAAACATATGCACATGGGATGAGGTAAAAGGGGAAATAAATTCCAGGGCTGAGGTGGACATGCTGCTTGGGACAGATGGCAAGAAAGGAGGAAAGTTCAGATGGCATGAAGATCATTGGCGTACAAAATAGAGCAGTGATGACTAGTTCAACCACCATAAAAGAAATATGGATACAAAGGAAAAGTCGCACACTTTTGGTTGGTATAAAGGGGTTGGGTTGGGCTAGGCTCTAACTAACCATAGACAAAATTCAAAAACCTAAAAAAGAGAGGAATCATGTTAGGAAAGGCATGGGAATGAAGGAAAAGAACAAGAAGATTGAGTGGACATATCTGGTTTGACCTGAGGATTTATATTTGTGTCCAATTTGAGGCATCACAAATGAAAATAGAGTTGAAGGGAAGAAAATTTCTCAGTTAGGAGGGGGATTCTGTTCACGAAAATTTCATAATCAATTGTTAGCTTGGGCATTGTCCTTAGAGCAGACCCCTTACACCTTAGAATTTGGCTTGGGGGAGATAGTTACACACAAAAAAGGTCTGAATGAAGTTAGTCCATGGTTGGGAGGTGAGTTATCGTCCCTGTCCCAATTGCTAAAAAATTTAAATAAAAGACTCTCTCATGTTAATTTGCAAATTGTTGTTACATCTAGTAAACTAGATATATAGCTCGCATAAGCTTAAATTGTGGTCATTATTTGATATTATGAAGAGTTAATGGTGTATTGTGTATAACTCTGTGTTGTATAATAAAGTGCGTGTATGAAAATCTTGGATTATGCATAATGTGTCATGTTTAATTATGATATATAATATACCAAGTATGTAAGGGTTTGTGATTATTGAATGCTCATAATGCTCTATGGTATGATATATAGTGTGATGTGTAAATAGGAATCAACTTCAATCTGAAATCAAACCTGATTGTAGGTTGCAGAAATGGTAACTTGAACACTAGTACGGCAGAGGTTAGCCCAAGAGTCAAATTTGTAACCAAGTAGAAACATGACCTTTCCTTTTACTGTTGAATTTACTTACTAATTCAGTATACTACATGGCCACAAATTGTAGAGAAAATTAATGGTGCAGTGAATTTGACATTATGTTAGATATATGGGGTAGTGTGATCAACTAAGTATATTTTAAATGTAGCATTGATTGACACTATTTATAGCTCGTTGTATGTCCTTGGAGCACTTTGAAAGTTATGAAATGTTTTTCATGGTCTATAGAATGGGTTAGGTGTAGCTAAAAAGCATGAACTATTCACAAGACACTTTGTACAATTTGTTTCATGTACCTCAATACAAATTTTGGATTCAACCTCAAAAATATTATACATTACATGGTTTGTATGATCTGGATCTTGGGGGAGGCCCCCAAGATCTAAAAAAATGAAATGTCGAAGCACTAGGGTAATTTTGAGGTCTAAAATTGGCCTCCTAAGAAAAATGTACAACCAAAATAAACTTTATAAGAACCAATAGGATTCAAGATGATGATGTCAACCATGGGGGTGATTCACCATTTTGGGAGTAAAGGTAAAAAGAATAAAAAATAATAAAACAACTTTTTCAACTCGTATTTTCAACTTATCTCCCTAAGGCTTTACCCAAATTTTGAGCGAGAGTTCTTGTTGGATGCAAAATTTAATTCTTCATCCAAGGAGTACCCATGTTGCATACTTTCGATGGACCTTGCTACACGAAAAATGAGAAATACATGAAAAATGTGATTGCAATCACGTTTTTCATGTACTTCTCATTTTTCAAGTAGTAGAGTCCATTGAAAGTATGCAACACGGGTACTCCTTGTATGAGGAATCACATTTTTCATCCAATGACTGTTTCTGCTCAAAATTTGAGTAAACACATAGGGAGATAAGTTGAAAATATGAGTTGAATTTTTTTTTTCATTTTTTCCCTCTAAAATTTGATGATGTAATCTAATTTTATTTTATTCTTTCGATTATTATTTTATAATTTCCATAAGAGGCCCATTTTATACCTTAAAATTCGCCTAATAAAAAGAAGAAAACATGAAATAACAAAACCACAAAGAAACTTTTTTTTTTATTAAAACAAATAATAACTGTAAAGGCTACAATGTGGTGGACCCTCTATCCTTTTACAAAATATGAGTTGTTACTTATAGCATTTTTTTGTTACAATACCAAAGGTAAATTCCATGTGTGGGTAAATACCATGGGTGAATGAATACAACGGGGAGATGTCACTTACAATACCATGGGTAAATTATATGTGTGGATAAATACCATGGGAGGATGAATACCAAGGGTGGATGTCACTTACAATACCACGGGAAAATACCATGGGTTGATGCCACTTAAAATGCCATGGGTAAATTCCATTGGTGGATAAATACCATGGGTGGATGTCGTTTTCCATTCAGATCATTCCTCCCTTCTTAAGAAGAAATGGTCCCCATTGCGTGAAGTTCCCTCTAGGAAGCTTGTGTTGAATATGGAGAGCCACAAAAGAGAAGGGTTTTGTGTGGTTAACCCATAAACATAATGAATGAAGATCTGAGGATAGAGATACCTAATAATTCTTATGACCAACTGTGATACTGATAGTTTGTAGCCTAGAAAATGGACTTCGATGAAGAGTGGGTTTGAGGATGACCCATAAACATGAAAAATGAAGATCTGAGGATAGAGATACCCTATAATTTTTGTGAACCACTATGATACTAACAATGCATGACCTAGCAAATGAACTTTGATGACAAGGATTTTGTTTGGTTGACCCATAACCATGATGATGATTTTTGATGAAGTAGGAGGTGCCTACATAGCTTGGGGTGGGAAGGCACACCTCCAAAGAACCCAAGCCAGATGTTGTTATTATGAAACTGATGAATGTGAAGAAGGTACCTAAAAACTAATTTAAAATGGGCATAACTTAGTCAATATAACTCATAATATTTATTATAGTCTGTTTTTAGAAATAGAATAACCATTATGCATCTTCCATGTGATTGAAATCCCTATTATGATACTCTGGAAACTTAGATTTGTGTTCCAATTGTCTCGTCATCACAAAAGTTTTGAAAAAATAACTGATTTTAAATCAGCCAATATCTCCCTCATGTGAACTCTTTGACCAATTTATTTTTTGAAATTGAGTGATTTTTCAAGAGGAGCTCAGATATGCAATCATTTTCCCAAAAATTTGCACAAAAATGGAAATATATATATAATATATATATATAATATATATATATATATATATATATATATATATATATATATATATATATATATATAATATATATTATATATATATGAGATTCGCCATCCACAAATTTTCGTTAGAAAAAATTTCGGCAACACTGCTAATTTTAAATTCAACGATATCTCCCTCATCCAGACTCTGATTCGGCTGAATTTTTTTTTTTGAATTTAGGTATTTTTTGCAAGCAAGGTTTGTTATTTATTTATTTGTAAATTTTGCATCAAAATTTTCAGATCTGATCTTCAAACTCACCGCCCAAAACATTTCTACAAAAAAATGGAAAAATAAAAATTTCTTCCTGCTTTATGCAAGAAAGTGCTCTGTGGATCTCGTCGCACATGCATGAATTTTGTTGAAGATTTCTGCAAAAAAAATGAAATTGAAATGTGCGTCAAAACCTCATTCCTGTGGATTCATAACCCGAATCAGATACCATTGATCTGGATCTTGGGGGGAGGCCTCCAAGATCTAAAAAATTGAAATTCCAGAAGAAAAGAGGAGAATACACAGTAAAAAAACCACAAAGAATTATTTATTTATTTATTAAAACATATAATAATTGTAAAGGCTACACTGTGGTGGACCACCTGTCCTTTTACAAAATGAGAATTGTTACTTATATCCTTTTTTGGTTACAATACCACAGGTAAGTTCCATGCATGGGTAAATACCATGGGTGGATGTCGCTTAAAATACCATGGGTAAATTCTTCAAGTTGTTAAATACCATGGAAAGATGAATACCAAGGGTGACACTTACAATACCATGGGAGAATACCATAGGTGAATGAATACCATGGGTAGATTTCACTTACAATACCATGGGTAAATTTCATGGGTGGATGAATACCATGGGTGGATGCCATTTTCCAATCAAATCATATAAATATCATGGGAGGATGAATACCAAGGGTGGATGCGACTTATAATACCATGGAAAAATACCATGGGTAAATGAATGCCATGAGTAGATGTCACTTACAATACCATGGGTAAATTCCATGGGTGGATAAATACCATGAGTAGATGTTATTTTCCATTTAGATCATTGTAATACCTTTGACTTGAATGAAAAAAATTATTGATGCTATGGGTTGAAAACAATAATATCACATTGAGGTGCTCTATCATCCTTGCTACTTGAGAAGGAAGGCCCAAAAACATCCCTCTCTAATTTTTTGTTTGAATTTCCTCATGTGTCTCAGATTTTGGTTCAACAATGATGTTTTCCAATGGAGATGTCATGTAACTAATGTTTTCTAGAGGTGAATCCATGTCTCTGTGTTTTTTATATGACCTCTTTATTCTTAACATATGCACAATATTTTGCATGTCTTACATACAAGGAAAGTTGTAGTACCTGTAGTATAATATGAACAATGATTTAGGTCTGTATACACCATTAAGATTGCCATATTTGAGGATATTGACTTAAGTGTTCTCAATTTTAGAAATTGCTGCTTATTTTGAATTATGTAATGTTAACCTTAAAATCAATATAGAGATGTTGTATTGCAATGTTCACTTGAATGTGTCCATATCTTAATATGGAAACATTGGGGTATCTTGCCATTTACAAATCACTGAAGGTACAGTGATAGTATGTTTGATTGCAACCTTCTTAATTTATTATCACTATTGAATTCAAAAGTTCAGTGTTTGTACTAGTATTGGGTTGGAAACTTAGTATTTAAATTTATAATCAACTTCAATTCAACTGGCATGAATTTTCCTGTTATGAAACCAACTCAAGAAAAGATAGAAAAGATAGATCAACGCCTTAGAATTCAACCTCTTCGAGGGGGCAACCTCCTTTACATTACATAAATGAACAATT
>APFE030914677.1:12944-29483 GCA_000404065.3 Pinus taeda | reverse complement strand
CAAGGATTGTAGCCATTGGACTCCTAATACAACATCAACACCTCCCATTGGAATGGAAAGCATTGGGCTAGTTAATACATATTCTCCTATGGATAGCTTGATATTATGCACTTTCCAGAGCAATTTATTGTTCCTCCATTTGCAACCATCACTTGACACTCTGGTGCTGGATATAAGAAGCAATTCAATTCTTTTGCTACCTTACAATGAATAAAATTGTGAGTAATTCCTGAATCAATCAACACTATTACCTTTTTCTTCTTGATTTGTCCTTCTATCTTGATGGTTTGAGGAGTGGTAATTCCCACCAATGCATTACAAGATATGGTCCGATTCATTTGTTCTTCATATAGGCTTTTTTCCTGGAGTATATCCTCTTATTTTGACCTTTCTTGCTCCTTTTCTTCTTCCTCTTCACAATCTATGTAGATTAATTTCTTCTCAACACACTTATGACCTTTAGTGTATTTTCTATCACAACTGTAACAAAGCCCTTTTGCTCTTTTCTCTTCCAATTTTTGTGGTGTCAACCTTATAGGTTGTGGAAGACTAGGGCAACAACATTTCCGTCTTTATAGTTGTGAGTGGTATGCTTCCTGGTTGCCATAATTTTGCTTTCCATTTTTCTTGCTAACCTGAATCCCTTCTCTAATGAATCAGGTTCCCAAAGGCGAACATCATGTTGGATATTATCCTTTAAAGACCCTATGAACACATCAATCCTATGCTCCTCTGGAATATTTTTTACCCTTATGTTCAATTTTTGGAACTCCTCAATGTGCTCCATTATTGAACCCTTTTGTTTGAGACTTATCAATTGGCTAAAAAAAGTGTTGCTTTTTGTATCCTCATAATGTGCTATCAATTCTTCCGTAAAAATTGCCCAAGTGATAAATTGTTTACGAGAGCAAAGCCATTGATACCATACAAACTGATTTGGTTCCAAATATAAAGTTGCAATACGTTATGGTTTCATAACATTTGGTATCAAGATTCTCTGTAAAATACACTCTTCCTTAATTGAATCATATAAACTCCTCATTGATAGCAACATTTTGAAAAATTTATAGTTCTAATTTCTCCCTGGATTCTTCACTTGGAGAAGGCATTATGGTCAAACTAGGTCTGTATATGTCACTTTGAGTAACTGAATCTTGTTATGGAGAATAGTCCTAATCAATTTCGTCCATGGAAAAATGAACCTCAGCAAGAAATAACAGGATCTATTTTTATCATTCATGGTCAAAGAATCTTTACAAAGGCCCATGTTGTAGCATATCACACATTGTTAGGATTGTTGATTACCCTCAAAGTATGATATTTACTTCTTATGTTCATCATATGATGTCATTAGTGTGTGGAAAATGTTTGCTAACTTTTACTCATTGCATAAGAAAGGATAATCATTGCAGGATTTGTTGCCCATAGACAGTTGTGTAAGAGCCTACATTTAAAATGTCCAAGATATTTGTACCTACAATGAACTATATCAACTTAGCTTGAGTTTGGCAGCTCAGGGTACAAGTGTCGATGTCAAGAAACACATCCTTCACAAGGGGTCCATAAGGACAGTGAATGCATACAAAAAAAAAAGATAGTATGTTGAGTATTTGTAAAATTTATGTATAAATTGTTGTCAACTGTAACTTTATTAAAGCCTTTTTTCTAAAGATATTTATTTAGCCTTTTGTACCAAGATCTGGGAGCATGTTCCAGTCCATATAGAGCCTTTTTTAGTTTCAAGCAAACCCTTCATTTGTGGCTAGTATAAATCCTTTTGGATGCTCAATGTAAACTTCTTCTTCTAGATCTCCATTAAGGAATGCAAACTTCATATCCATCTGATATACCTTGATGTTTTTATGACTGGCAATGAAAAGAAAAATTATGATATCTTCCAATCTTACTACTAGTGCAAAGGTTTCCTCAAAGTATACACCTTCTATTTAGGCATACCCTTTGCAAACCAATAGATCCTTGTTCCTGATTACTTGACCCTACTCATTCAAATTAATTTTGAAAACCAATTTGGTTCCAATGGAATTTTTCTCTTTAGGCCTTGGAACAAGCTCCCAAGTGTCATTATTTTCAATCTGGTCAAGTTCTTCATTCATAGCTTTCACCCAAAACTCGTCCTCACTTGCTTGGTTGAGATTCTTGGGTTTAATTTGTGACAATAGAGCAAGACTTACATAACTTGTATTTCCAAAAAGTTTCCTCCCAATATAAAAACCACGTATTTGATCTCCAAGTCTCTAACTCTCAGGTTGTTCTTTCTGTACATACCTGGAAGGTGTCTTTAGCCTTTGAGTTGTACTTGCTTCTTCACCTTCACTATCTTAATTTCTTTCTTCTAGATCTGCGGACCTCATATCTGGATTTCCTTCACCATATGAGTTCATATTTCTTTTATAGGACTCAGGTTGTGAATCTATTTCATCTACTATCACATCAATGAAATCATCAATCTTCTTTGTCTTCTTGCTGTAACACTTATATCCTTTACTTCGAGTAGAGTACCCGATTAATATTCCCTCGTCAGCATGAGAGTCAAAATTTCCAGGATTATTATCATTCCTTTTGATATCTCACTTTCTCTCAAACAACTCGGGGTGTTTAAATGATGCAAGTCTTCCCTTAGGAATTTTTATTACTACTCGACCTGATTTGAGTTTTGTTTGACAAATACATTGTTTCTTGTGCTTCTTCTCCCCATAAGATGTGAGACACATCTACTTCATCCAACATTTCTCTACCCATTTCCTGAATTGTTTTTTTCTTTCTCTCCACTACTCCATTTTGTTATGGAGTTGTAGCCACTGGATACCGTCTCCTGATGTCGTGCTCTTTACAAAATTCTTCAAACTTTATTGAACTGTACTCTCCTCCTCTATCTGACCTTAAGAATTTTATCTTTAAGTCTTTCTCATTTTTTTCTTGAGCTTTAAATTTTTGAAAATTATTAAATGCTTTTGACTTTTATTTTAATATCACAATCCAGGTGGTCCTGGTAAAATCATCAATGAGTTGCATGAAATACCTTTCTTCTTTTGGAGTTTTTTCTCTAGTTGGACCACAAATATCTGTGTCCATGCTATCCAGTTGTCTATATGAGGAAAACTCTTTTGACTTTAAATGAGTCCCAGTCTACTTGCCAAATTGGCATGACTTGCAGATTGAGTTATCAAGCCTTGGAAGTCTTGGTAATCCTCTCATAGCTCCCATATTTTTAACCTTTATCAAACTATCAAAATTGATATGGCCAAGCCTCTTGTGCCACAACTATGCTTCATTTATTTGTCTTAAATAATAGTTAACCTTGGAATGATAAAAAACATATACATTATTGTGGGTTATGATTGATTTTCCCACCAGCTTTCCATTCTTCATGTTTTAGATCTCACAATCCTTCACTTGAAAGGTCATATCATATCCATTATCACACATTTGGATAAAACTAAGCAGATTGTGCTTGAAACCTTCCACATACATCACATTTTGTTCTTTTGTCTTTTGATCAAGACCTAATATGCCTTTGTCCTTAATTATTGTTAGAGCATTGTTTCTGAAGGTGACATTGTTTCCTTTGTCCCTTTCTTTCAGTGACAAAATTTTTATTTTATCACCAGTGATATGCTTGGAATAACCACTATCCGCATACCATATGTTCTCTTGATTATGGGTTGATAGAGCGATTCCACACTGCATGCTATTTTTAGTCTTTCATTTCCAGATCCCCTTATCCTTTTGGGTAGTTGTCTGTCTAATATTTTGGAACTTAGATAAGTATTCAAAGCTGCTTCTACATTCACTTGCTTTACCCAAAATTATTGCATTTGAAGCATTCTGCTCTGCTTAATAGGGGAGAGAAGACATTCCAATATTTGAGAGGAGTGTTTTGAGATCTAAAATTCTGATACTTATTATATCTAGGTTTTTCAACTCTTTCAACTTTGATCCTTATACAATTAACATATTTATGTCCAAATTTATTAAACTTATAACAATGACCATAAAATAAATAGGCATGCTTGTTGTTGGAAGACCTATTAGTTTGTGCATGAACATAACTTGGTTGTCTAACTAGTTGATTCATTCTCCATTGATGATACCCTCTTTTCCCTACTACTATTTTGTCTTCATTGATTTTTCCTTGATGCTTCTTTGCAGAGATTTACATTTCTTTGAATCTTGTGGACTTGAAGTTTATCTTTTCCATATAAGATTACTATGTATTTGAGTATCCCAGACCTATTTTGATTCTTGGGGGCCTTTGGCTATTTAGAATATGATCTAGTTTCCTTGCTTCTTCTGAAATTTTTTCATTTAAACCCTTCTCGGTCTTTATTCCCTCAAAATTTTTTCTTAAAGAGACAACCTCCGCTTCAAAAATCTGACAGTTCTCTTCCCATTCATGGATAAAATCTTGAAGAACCTCTTCCTTTCAATTAGCTTCTTCTAGTTTAACTTTCAAAGACAGAATTTCATGTTAGATCTTAGTCTTTTCTGATCCATATTGATAATAGTATTGTATATTGGATTAATCACATTCTTGAGATTTGGTCTTATCATTTAATCACATAATTTCATCTTTGCATGTTTTTTAGATCATTTCCTTCCTTATCTTGAGAAAATCCTATTTTAATTGCTTGTTCTATTCTTCTAGTTTCTCAGTTGTTCTTTGTTTTTATTCTGGTACAAGGACTAAACTATCTTTGCTCTTAATAACTTCTTCAAGTTTTTCTTTTTGATATATGAACTCCTCATTATTAGAGTTATTGTTGGGATGGGGTCCCCTGAGTCGAGTTTTGTTAAAATATTGTAAGTCTCCACATTTTTAGGAGTGGAGGCCGCAACACATAGGTCAAATAGGAGTCAAGGAGTTTTAGGAAGGTCAAAACCCCTTACATTTTGGTATTTTTTTTAGATCCACCCATGGTTTGTGGACCATGGTATTATAATAAAAAAGAGTATATAAAGGGGATGTTATAGCAAGTCTAAGATATAGAATTGATGGATGATATTTTATGAGTTTGTAATTGTAGATCTTTCTATATTCGGGCAAAGGGGAAGGCTCCTGGAGTTGAGTGCACAAGTACGTTGGTAAGTTTGCAGCTAAGTGTGTGGGCCCCTACAGCTATGTGTGCAGGTTCTGGAAAGTCTGTATAAGGAAGATATGAAGTAATAAAGAATATTTGAAGCAATTTTGTGTCTATTTTTGTATACTTGTGTATTTTTTGTATTTACACACTTGAATTATAGTTATCTGTATTCCCAAATTTACTTCTCCGCGAAAATCTGGATCCATTACTATATATGATTTTATGCATGATTACATGTTTATGCAAAGTTTATAACTCTCTTTACCTAAAAATCACTTAAGTTCATGAATAAGGGTTTGTGAAGGTCAGATCATACCTCAAACTAAAGAAAATGCCTTAACCACATCACATAGCCTTCTAGATGCAAAAGCCTGGTTCTAGCATCCCCAATAGTGCCTCGGGTGAGACTACAACATGCATTATGTGAGTTGCTGTCGAAAGGGCTGATAGTGTAGGGTTTTGTTGGTTAGAAAAACTAACTCTGAATCTGGATCCAAGCCCCCTCAAGCCAACAAATGGTTATGTTGTTGGGACCAGGATCTATCTAAGGGATGTGTGATGTGGAAGAAGTGGATACCAATTAAGAAGGAAATCGAGAAGTGGATGGATCAGAAGTTGCACGAGTTTGTAGCTTAGGAGGATAGAAATCCGTGCTTGTCAAAAGAGAAGTGGTTAGATAGGTATCTCTACACAGAAGTACATGAAGTATTCTTTTCATCATTCCCTTGCTAATTACATGAGTGGTTGTCCAAATTAGTAGATATCGAAGCTACTTGGAAGCACAACGATCCTATTGTGTGGACTCCAGAATTAGTCAAACACTTTGAAAGATCTGATTATAAGGTTATGAGGTTCGTTTATTATTGGATTGATAATATTTTAGGCAGTTTTATCACTGAATTTGCAATAGATACATCAGTTTCTTATAGCGAGGATGAACAATGATTATTCAAAGGTCCGAGAGGTAAGTACCTGAAATCGATAAACACCTAGATTAAAATTATTTTGTTTGAAAAAGGGATTATGCCTTTACCTTAACTTTTAAGAGGGGTCTGACTAGATCTACGTGAAGTGGAATGAGATTCAGAGTAGATCTAGAAAAATTTGTCGGAAGAGAATGCAGTCCCTTATTGGGAGAGTCTGAAAATGAAGAAGAACAAAGTCGCCCTAGTACGCCCAAAGGTTCTACACAGACAATAGATCAGGGTACTTCTATAATTCCACATCCAATCACTCCACCTCCACCTTTGCCTCCACCTCATAATCCTACACCTCCACCTCCACCTCCACTATTCAATAAGGCAAACACAGTGAAAATTCCTGTATTTAGGGGTGAGGGATCAGAGGATCCCAGAAAATTCTGGTTCGTTGCAGAGGCTATGTGGAAAGCACAACAGATCAACAATGATGATATGAAGAAATCGTAACTAGTTACAACGCTACAGATCCTAGCACTTACCTGGTGATGAGCCCCAGAAATGGGTAATTATATGGGCTCATTTTGCCTCCTAACGTAGCTTAATCCACCATTCTCATTAGTTTATTGCATGTTTTTTATTATATTTATGCTAATAGAGTGAATTGGGTTGGTCATTATGCCTTAAAGTCTAATGTGTACTTAATGCAGATTTTTGGTCAATTTTGGAGACAAAGTCAAAGATTTAATGAACATTTGGCAGTAAATATTCGAAGAAGACAAGAGAGAGGATTTATAGGAGGGTGTCCCCCTAATTTATGACTCCCTACTTTGAATTCTCCTTCGGAAAGCTCGGAGCACAAGCAGCCACATAAATGCACCAAAGAGGTAGCTGAGCAAGTGGAGGATAATTGTTGTGTATCTCAAGTTTTGGGAGCCAAGCCTCCCTGATTTTAAGGGAGTTGTTGGGAGCTCCAGTTGTATAAGTAGAGAGGCCTGGGGCCTCATTAATTTGTTGGATGTTAGTCAAATTCTCGCACTTTTGTTGCAGCTTTTCTCTGCTCAACTTCGAGTTTACTTTTGTTGACAGTTTTATGTAAGCCTATTATTATTTTGATAATGAAGATAAGATCTTGTTCAAGCTAGCACTGAGTTAGCTCAGAGGGCTGAAGCTCTTGGGTTAGGGCCCAATCCAAGCAGCCAAGCACCTCTTGTTTTGTATTTATATGCTTTGTTTCAGTTTATGAATTAGTCGCTGTTAGATAGATTGCTCTCTTAGTTAAGAATAGGTTGTTGTTGGTGATTTGAAAGGTTGTTTACATTTCAATTTGCTGTAGAAGGTTGAATAGTGATAGGAAAAATATACAAAAAGGACATCAATAGAGCCTTGGCCTCCTTTCTCCCCTTTGGGACCATGAACTGAGGCCAAGATCCTCTTGTTACCACAAAAAATCACAGATTTGCCTTTGCCATAGGATTTCTAGTGTTGCAGCTTGTTAGAAGGTTCATGTTTTGATGTAGATCTATTTCACCATGTTCATTTCTATCTTTAAAATAAGTTATCTTCCATGTTCTCTTTCCATATAGCATTGTTCAACATTTACTTTCCTTGATCAGAATTTAGACTAGCTTGATGAACAATTCTGTTTTTTTAGTGTAGCTAGTTTCTTTGCTTGCTTAGTCTCAGTGTTTGATTTTCAGTTCTCTTGCAATACATCTCTTGTCACAATAATTCAACCAATCAGCCATCACCATCTCTATTTGATCCATGTTCCACAGGTCATCCAAAGTCCCTCACAAATCTGCCTTAATTTTCTGCACTTTTCTCATGAACTTTCCTCTCTTTCCTTGAACAAGTCCAACCATCGTTCTCTTCCCTAATCCTCCTTGATGAACCTTAGACACCTTAACACATCCTCCTAGCCATTAGCTACCCTTTCCACCCATTTTCCCACCTTAAAAACCTTTAAAATTGTTGAAAATGCAACAATATGATGGAGCTTAGTGAAAAGAAGTCGCCTTCACTAAGTGGGCCCGCAGGCTATTTTTGGCGCAAAGTCTATTTTTAGACATATGGATCATGGCCTATGCGTTGCAGGATGCTATTTGTGGATGATTGGTCATGTTGGTAAAAATAGATGGACCTCTATTTTTAGACACATGGGCGGAGTCTATTTTTAGACTGCCAGGCTAAAAATAGAACAGTCGAATATTATTAGCTCTTAATAATATTTGGACTATAAACATTATCTTATCCTCTTGGAGCACTTCAGTTCGAGCTACGGATGTGGCACATGCAGCTGCCAGAAGGAAATCTATGTTTCTTATGGGTTACTTGAGCTATTGCATGGAGGACTTTAGTGATTGAGTTCTGTGGAGTTGGATCAGGAGTTGATGGAGTTGTGTTTAGTTTGAGTTAGTTGAACTAGTTGTATTTAGTCTAACTGATCAATAGACTAAGTGTTGAGTGGTGTGAATTAGTTATTAATTAATTCACTAATTATTAACTCATAAATCAACTAAAGAATACATCAGTTAACTCAGTGCATGCATAGTTCAGTGGAGACAAGTGTTAGAGGTGAGTGAAAGGGCAAGACAGCTGTCAGTTGTGACTATAGTTGTGCATGAGATTTGCACAATCAATGGATTGAGTATTGCCAGTGAGGATTGCGTGGTATATCCAAGGGAAATATGAATTTGGATCATTCATTCATTAGTATCTCATGCAGGATTGCGTAGTGGAGGGAGGCAAGCAACATATGTGATTTGAGCCAGTGATTGATTCAGATCTGAGCTAGTTTGTGTGTAACAGGTGGAGATAGTACTGAGTACTTGCGAGGAGTATTGTACTATGTATTGTTACATGTTATCAATCAATATAATATATAGATAGTTGGGGGTTTTCAGCTTTCTTCTTTCCCTGTGTACATACTGTGTTGATATGTGTGGTTGATGCTTCAATGTGCGCATGCGAATGTTTCTTAATACTGCTAAATTGATGATCAACGTAGAGGAGGTTATGTAGTATGCATGTATTCCACAATTAGTGTATAATCGGGATAATCTCTGTGAATAACTGTCATATTATTCAAAATTTTTACATGGTATCAGAGCTGGTTGATTTGTAGAAGAGATTTCTACAGGATATCAAAGCGAGGATTGATCATCAGATCTATTATTCAGGAAGTGACTATGTTTTATTTCTTCAGGCAGAGTTTGTAATTGGGCCAAGTAGCCTCTAGATTCATCCTTCTTTTGGAAGGTGAGATATCCAGTGAATGCCCATAGAGTCGATCTCTATACTAGAAATACTTTGTTCTCACGAATTTTAGATCGGAAGCGGTTGAGTTTTGAGCTGGTGGAATTCGAATTTGCAACAGTGTTTTCTTGGTGTCAAAGTTGAAATGTCTTTCAACGGATTGCGATTAGAGTATGCCCTTGAAGGCAGCTTGAACTATATTGCATGGAAGGACAGGATGGAGACGGTGTTAGATGACAATGGGTTGAAGGAGTTCGTAGATGCAGATGCCCCAAAACCTACTGATGTTGCTCAAGTCGGGGATCGGAAAAAGAAGACAGCAAAGTGTCGAAGGATTCTATTGGAGGGTGTGAAGGATCACATTGTGTCTAGCCTCCATGGAAAGGCTTTTCCATACTTGATGTGGAAAGCGTTGATAGATCTATTCCAAAGCAAGAGCGACCAGAGGAAGTTAGCACTCAAGGATAAACTCAGAAACATTAAGTGTGAGAATGGAGACAGTATGCCCGAGTATCTCATGAAGTTCACCCAAAGCAGGGATGAGCTGGGAAGTGTGGGGGTGACTGTCGATGATGAGGACTTGGTGAGCTTGGCTCTCCTTGGTCTTCTGAAGAGTTGGCATTCCTATCAGGACCCTGTCAATGGTCGGGAGAAATTGCCAGGATGGGAGAGACTTTGGTTGGATCTTGTGCAAGAGGAGATCAGGCGGAATACCAGGGATGGATCTTCATCAAAGGCATCTGATGAAGAAAATTGCACTTTGGATGCCAAAGCAAAGAAGGGGAAGAACAATAAAGCTTTTCATTCTGGTGCAAAAGGCAAGAAGCAGGACATGTCCAAGGTGAAGTTCTTTCACTATCACCAGCACAGACACTATGCCACAAATTGTCTGCAGAAGAAGAAAAATAAGCGAGTTGTTGGATCTGCAGCGGGAGAGGCCTTAGCCTTGTAGTTTGAGCTGGACTTTTCGCTGATCACATGCTTGGTATCAAGTGTGATGCGATCAGTATGGTTCTTGGATAGTGGTGCGTCTTTTCACATGACAGGACATCGAGATTTTTTTCCTGATCTGGATGAGAAAGATCTTGGAGTGCACATTGAGATGGGCGATGATGGTAGATTCAGTGCGACCAGTATTGGTACCATTTCCTTTGAGAGGGAGTCTGGTAAACCCTTTGTTTTGAAGGAAGTGATGCATGTTCCAGGATTGAAGAAGAATCTTATCTCTGTGGCCATGTTAGAAGACAAGGGATATGATGTTGTCTTCAGCGAGGGAAATGCTTTCTTGCGAAGTAAGACAACTAGAGAAACCCAGAAGATAGGGGTTCGGGTCAAGAACCTGTATGCTCTTGAGGTTCAAGATGCATGCAAAGCCTTGAGCAGCAAGGCAACTGATGGAGACTTGGTGGTTGAGAGGGAGGGTATATTACCTCTTAACATGCAGAGCCAGAAGAAGTTTCAGACAATTGTGGAGGAGCCACGATTGATGCAGTAGCTTGAGGAGGTTGTGGAGTAGCCACAAAAGGGGAAGCTGAGTGGAGATCGAGTAGAGAAATCTACTCATGCAGAGACCTCTAGTAGGGGGAAACTTCAAGCTAGGTGGGCTGAGGGATCACATGTAGCCATGCCTCCAGGTAGGAAGTGGGGCGATATATAGTGATCATCCCAAGGAGGAGGGGCACGATCCTTGAGGTATCCAACCTCTTGGACGAGACCTTGCTACAGGAGCCCCGATGTGGAGTAGCAGGAACTAACTGATTGGGTAGAGACATATGCGGATGAAGTGGCAGAGAGAGCAATAGTGCAAGGAATCCCAGGACAACACATAGCTAGTAGGCTGCAGCAATGCAAGAGGCACAAGTGTTTTGCACAGTGCTAGATGGCACAGAGAGGTGTACAATGGTGCGAGATGCATGGAGATGTTGCAGTAGCGCAGATTTGAGAGAGGGAGCACTTGTCAGCAGCAGGTAGAGCTTCAGCATCAGAGTATGTTCCTAGCCCAACAGAGTGGTCAGTTGGGAGTGTTTTTGTTCCAAGTGTTGTTGGAGCAAGTGGACAAGGTAGATGTGTTGCATGCAGAACATTCCAGAGTTATAGGATATGGGTTGTAGATAATCCATATCTTATTGAGAGGGAGTGCTGGAAATGCAACAAGATGATGGAGCTTAGTGAAAAGAAGTCGCCTTCACTAAGTGGGCCCGCAGGCTATTTTTGGCGCAAAGTCTATTTTTAGACATATGGATCATGGTCTATGAGTTGCAGGATGTTATTTGTGGAGATTGTCATGTTGGTAAAATAGATGGACCTCTATTTTTAGACATTATGGTGGAGGTCTATTTTTAGACTGCCAGGCTAAAAATAGAACAGTCGAATATTATTAGCTCTTAATAATATTTGGACTATAAACATTATCTTATCCTCTTGGAGCACTTCAGTTCGAGCTATGGATGTGGCACATGCAGCTGCCAGAAGGAAATAAGTGTTTCTTATGGGTTACTTGAGCTATTGCATGGAGGACTTCAGTTAGGACTTCAGTGATTGATTTCTGTGGAGTTGGATCAGGAGTTGATGGAGTTGTGTTCAGTTTGAGTTAGTTGAACTAGTTGTATTTAGTCTAACTGATCAATAGACTAACTGTTGAGTGGTGTGAATTATTTATTAATTAATTCACTAATTATTAATTCATAAATCAACTGAAGAATACATCAATTAACTCAGTGCATGGACAGTTCAGTGGAGACAAGTGTTAGAGGTGAGTGAAAGGGCAAGACAACTGTCAGTTGTGACTATAGTTGTGCATGAGATTTGCACAATCAATGGATTGAGTATTTCCAATGATAATTGCGTGGTATATCCAAGGGAAATACGAATTTGGATCATTCATTCATCAATATTCTCATGCAGGATTGTGCTGTGGAGGGAGGCAAGCAACGGAGGTGATTTGAGCCAGTGATTGATTCAGATCTGAGCTAGTTTGTGTGTAACAGGTGGAGATAGTACTGAGTACTTGCGAGGAGTATTGTACTATATATTGTTACATTTTCTCAATCAATATAATATACAGATAGTTGGGGGTTTTCAGCTTTATGCTTTCCTCGGGTACATACTGTGTTGATATGTGTGATTGATGCTTCAATGTGTGCATGCGAATGTTTCTTAATACTACTAAATTGATGATCAACGTAGAGGAGTTTATGTATTATGCATGTATTTAGAAATTAATGTATAATCAGGATAATCTCTATGAATAAGTGTCATATTATTCAAAATTTCTAAAAAACAGCTCTCGGCATCCTCCTATAAACCTCCTGTAGATCCCCTGCATCCTCCCGTAGATTTTCCTATAGGTGTCTTTTTGAAGCCCGATTGCAGGGAAAGCCTCCAGAAGGCCATCTGGGACCTCCTAGGACCCCTCCACACCTTCCTACACCTCTGAAAACTCCAATGTTGCCCTCCATCGCCACCTAATCATTGCCATATTCACAAACAAATAAATTACATGCATGACAATTTCACCTAAAAATACATAAAAATCCAAAAATATGTTTTTTTCTCATTTCCTTGTAGAAATAGCTTGAGTAGATGATGTTTACTTCCTAAGTAGGTAATGGCATTCATCTCATGGGTTTTCATCTCTCTTTCTGCAAAAGTAGGATTAGTTGGTTAATTAGGGTTTGTTAGGTTTACTTCACATTTCAGTCTTCTTTCTCTTTCTGCAAGTAGAGTCGCCTCTATGGAGTAAGCTTTCCTTTCTTTAATCACATATAAATATTCTTCTGGAATTCATAGAAGTTGGCTTGAGCTCCTAGTGATTTTGCACCAGTTGACCAAGTGACAGCCTACAGTAAGAACTAGTACTTGTGCATACAGCACCGTCGCTTCCAAGTTTGTTATGAACTACCGGGTTGGTAAAAGTAAAGTAGGAAGCCTAGGAGTTGCAACATTATTGCTGCAATACTGGTGCTCACCACTTTTTTGCACCATTGCCGGGGAAGCATCAAAGTATTTTGTGATTACTGCTTTCTTCTATTTTCTATCACAACATTCTATTAAGTAGTTTATTTCAACAAAAGTAGAGTAGTTGTTTCTTTCAGTTTCAACAATTTCCCTGCTTTCATTTTCAATTCTGCAATTTCCCTTTCAGCAAAAGTAGAGTAGCTGTTTCCTTGCTCTAGAATAGTTGTTTCCTTACTTTCAGTTTGCTTTCATTTTCAGTTCTGCAATTTTATTTCAGCAAGTTCATTTCAGTTAGTTGCAATTTGTTTGTTCAATCAATTTCAGTTTTGTAGGTACAAGCAGTGAAAAAAAACAAAAACCAACCAAAAATATTTCCTTTCATGCCTCGTAGGAACATAGATATTTTAGGAAAATGTTTGCCTAACACCCCCACTGCTTCGCACAGCCGACCTTCTCTCTTCTTTGGTCGTTGTAATCAAGAAAACCCCTTAGGTAACAACCAGACATATTTGAAGAACCTATAGGGGAAGAAGAAGAAGAAAACATTCCTCTGGAACCAATGGCTGAAAACAGAAATATTGGGAGTAGTACCTTTTCTTCCAATTCATCCATTAAAGGTGAAATTGGAAGCATGCTAGAAGACCTTAAGAGTGAGATGATGCAGATTCTTTCCATGAAAATGGATACCTTACATATCAAAAGGACCAAGAGGAACCAACGAGGGCTTTGGCCATTTTTTGACCTAGATGCACGAGGAGGCATCCTAGGAATGAATGTCCATTGAACTCTATAGAGGTTTGTTCAATTTGTGAAGAAAATAATTCTACAGACAAGTGCCCGTCCTTGGCCAGACTTAAAGTTGTATACCAAGGGGTTGAAGAAGCCACTGAACAGATCTATTCCATAAACCAAAGGAGGTCGCATAAACCTAGACCATATCCGCAGGGGATTCAAGGGACATCTAGGGTATACTACAACCACAACCAAGCCACATCCATACCTTCTTGGGGCCCCCTTGCTCATCCTTCCTGGTCCACACCTCCTCCTTGGTCCTTCGCATCTCCATATCATGCCCAACCAACCACCCATTCATTTCAACCCTATCCTTAGCCACAACTTTAGTGGAATGCATCTCATCAGGGGTTGAGGCCCCAGTACAACTCTCCTCTCACTCTTTTCCCTCCACCACCTGCTCAACCATTGCTTCCTGCTCCACCAAGGCAACCCCAAATGCTTGCTCAGCCGAACCCGAACTCGAACAATAGAAAGGCTCAGTAAGTATATAGTGGGGAACCACCTGCCCAACCACAAACCCATCCACATCCATTTCAAATATACACTCCCACTCAACTACTCGTAACACCATTTCCAAACCCGTGCATTGAAGTAGCTCAACCCAATTACAATGTTGAGGTACAACACTTCCAAATAACTCCTCTTGAGCTCAATGATATTCGCCATAGCTCAGGAAGAGTATTGCAAAAAAGAGATTATATTGATATCATTGAAGGACCACATCCAGCAGAAGAAGATTCAAAAGAGAAGATCAAAGAACCTATTGAAGCCCCGAAAATCGGGTCTAGAACAACGGGGATACCCATCGGGTCCGGACCTTGAAAGCAACTCCTTTTTCGTTTCGGATGGTGGGTTCCACTGGGGATAATGGGACCAATTTCCCAATTTGTGTGTGTTGATAAGAATTGATATTTCTGTTTTCTAAAGATTTCTAAGTAAAATGCTTTTAATCTAAGTCTAATTTAAAAATGCAGTTGTATTCTAATGAACATAAATATTTGAGTCTAAAACTAACCCGAGATTCAACTTTTCACTTATCCGATCTAAAATAATTTCGAATAGCAATTGGTAATAAAGATCATTCAATTGCTACAAGAAAAGAATTCGATAAAAATGAATTTTTTTGTATAAAAAGTTAGCCGAAACAATTGCAAGAAGCATATCACATAATAATTCATTCTTATATTGAGCATAAAAAGAATAGTCATCACCATACAAAAGTGCCAAATGATAACTCAAACATTCAAGCTTTCATATATAAATAACTAAGCATCAATTATTACTTAGACACATAAGTAGAAATCGTTAAGAGATAAAAGTACCATTGATAACAAGTTCTACTCATGAGCTTCAACAATATAGATTTATCTCTTCCTAATTAAATATCTACTAAGAGTACAAAAGTGCATTTCAGTAGCAGACATCAAACACGGATATCAATAAATATTGTTCCATTCATTCATCAAAACCTCCTCTGAGGGTGCAGAAGTGCATGTTCTGAGGAAATGTTTTTGACAAATTTCAGGACCCTTCTTGTTATAGACATATTTGGGTACTACAAACCCAATCACATATGTCCATAAACCAAGGGCTTCTAAGTCCCTAAAAGTGTTGTTTCATACCCTAAAGGAGCAAGGTCAGTTGATTACATCATCTCCCAGAAGTTCTCCCTGGAAAGCTACTCAGAGCTGGTCAAAACTAGACCATACAGATTGCTCAGTGCTAAGGGTGTGATGCATCTCACCTGCCACATGTAAAAAGTGCAATGCATACTAAAAAGCCCTTCTGTGGGGTGCGATGAGTGAGAGCAGACAAATGGCAGAGCCAATTGGTTAGGTGGAAACCTAGATAATCTTCTAGAAACTGCCCATTTGACACTTGCCTCTCTGAATTCGCCCAGGGATGAGTAAGAGATCATGAATCTCCAAGTGGAACCAAGAACTATCAGAGAGAGGACACTAATCAAAATCGCAGAAGCTGACTCACCCACCTGCAAACATCTATATGTGGATCCCTCATCCTAGAGATCCAGAGGCTGGAATTTTGTATTTTGTAAGGAAGTGTGTTATGAAACCAGCTCAAGAAAAGATAGAAAAGATAGATCAACGCCTTAGAATTCAGCCTCTTCGAGGGGGCAACCTCCTTTACATTACATAAATGAACAATTCTTGGATGATTCAAATGACAAAACCTCCTTTCTATATATAGGAGTCTAAGGAGTCACAATATAATCTAGCCGACCTAACAATAATAATATAAAGCCACAAAAATAACAATAGAGGGATTCTATGGGGCACAGTAATAACAATATGGGGGCAATAGTGGCACAACAATATTAATAAGGGGTATAACTACAATAGTAATGGGGTAATCACTAGTATTATAGGGACCCAACATGCCCCTCGCCTTCAAAAAAGTGTTGTCCTCAACGCTTTGAGTAGTTCTGGATACTTCTGCATAAAATTCTCATCCTCCCATGTGGAATCTTTAGCGGATAAGTTCTTCCACTT
>APFE030914670.1:0-18809 GCA_000404065.3 Pinus taeda | reverse complement strand
CCCGTACATTCATCCTTCTACTCGCAGTAGGTTTCCCACCAGTCTTTGACGTGGGGGGTTGCTATTTGAAGTGAAAAAGTGATATTTTCTCGGCTAGAAAAATCATGAACATAAAAATAACCTTCTAGAAGATTTAACCATCTATCTACAACATCTGCATCTATCTGACCCTCGAATATGGGGATTTAAAAGTTAACTTGTACCTGAAAGGGTATGGCATTTCCAACGTAGCTGTTGGAAGCAAATGTGTCACCCTTGTGTAGCTGCTGAAGGATCTGGGCAAAGTTTTCCATCCTCATGTTCCTTTGTCGCTCTAGTGCTTCTTTGAGCAATATTTTGATATGATCTCATGCCTTGTCATCTTTCTTCTCATCCACCATGGGAGTGCGTCAGGATTTGTGAGGCTCGTCTTGCCTAGGTTCGACCAATTCAATCCCTGACTCCTTATATCCCAACCTCATTGGGGACATGCAAACAAAAAAATAGAAAAAGCAGACCCCTTTGATACCACTGATCCACATTTAAACAGGAATGCAACAAATTATAGAAATAACTATAAATAAAGAGATGCAGTAGAAATAATATTTCATTTCATTAATGGAATAAACTGAAATATGCTTACAAACATAAATGAAATAAACCAACTAGGGCGACGATAGCTTATCTCTGAGAAGAAATGTGGTGGCTACATGCCTCTGAATTTTGTTACAATGAAGCTAGAAGGCCTATATATTGTTGAGAAACAATGGAAAACCCTAAACATCCCAAAAACTAACCCTAGGAGATGAAGTGCAAAACTATGAGCCCCATTTGGGTAATTTGGTACATCAACTTCCCGGGGTCGTAACTTTGGCATACGATCTTCGTTTGACATGCATAATACCTAGTTAGAAATATCTATCCCAGTTTTCCCAAAAAAACATTGTTTAGGGCCTCAAAACGGCTCTGGAAGTTTACGACCCAAAAAATTTTCTAAAAATAGTAAATTGTGATACAATTAAGGAAACTAAAAAACTGAAAGAGAAATTTGCGGGGATCTAAGTGGGACAGGTGGGTGGCCACCAACATCCACCTAGATCAAAACCTCTTTTTACCTATGATCGCATCAAACAATAGGCCACATTCTCTTCATTTCTAGCGGGGAAAATGATAGTAAAGACATTGCCTACAACCAAAATACTAAATATGTATTATTTATATGTCTGACATTTCAATTTATAGATGGAACAATTAATGATGGATGCCACATACCTTCCCTTACAACATCAGAGAATCGATCAAGATCAAGGGAACCAATAACCTCTTCAACATACATCTCTTGCCATGTCGAATTGGATGAGTTCCCCTTGTTTTAGGAGGGGCATATTTCTATCCTTTCATATACCCATGTTTTTCACATTAATTAACTGTAGACCCCTCTACACCAATGCAAAGCTCATAAAACATGTAATTTATCTTTTATTGGTGGAAAATATCCCCCCTATGTCTTTACTCTACACTAAGTCTAATTCTGTTGTGAATCTTATAGTATTACAATACTAAGGAATGGATCTATTCACATCGTCAAGTTCAACATTCCAAAATAATGTACACATAGGCCTATTAGATTCATTACCTTCATGTCCTTAACGGGATCTACACAGTTGACCACCTCTACGAATGATTTGAGTTGATTTGTATCATGAATCATTTGGTACCTTCTAAGTGCTCATTTCACACAAGCACTTGCACCATCATGCTGACACTTTCCATGTCCTATTTTGAAAAAAATCCGAATATTGTGAATTTTTATCTCCTTGTGTAGTTGACTCGACCAGTAAAAATTTTGTGCTGACTTCAAATGCCTTGCACAACCATATAACCATATCCAATGCTTTCTGAATGACATGTCATTCTTTTTTAATGATCCATAAATGATTTAAAAGAAATGTTGCATGAACAATGTGTTATTCTCACGATTATCGCTAATGTAGAAGTGATACTCCTTAATCACATCATGTGACTCATTACTGATATCCATACCATCAAAATTCAATTTTTCATGTCTGTATAGAACACGTATAAATATGGATGCTTGGTGTGAGCGATAACGCTCACTCTTTATCTATGTCTAAGGAGAAAATGTGTAATTTCGACAAATTCTACCATTGATACGATTGTGCCTAACTGGAATACCTTGAAATAATTCTTAAATTCATAAGCGTGCCACTGTGACATGTGCAAGTGTTTTCAATATTTATTGATTTGGTTATGAAACTCTCCCATGAATTTCGAAATAGGAATCTCATCCTCAGCATAGTTTATCCTCCTAGGCGCTAGAGTTGAAGAAGATAGTTGATTTTCCATGACATAATCATATCGCTTCCATGTGAACATGACATCTTACATCCTAGATTGGTTGGGATGAATAGGAAATTTCCTATGGAACAATTCCAAATCACCACATTTAGTGCATCTTCTCCCACCTATACATCTTTTGTTATAAAACAACTCTTCTAGCACCCTTCTACACAATATTGATCAAAAAAAATATCGTAGTGTAGGAGGAGGAGGGTTTCCATGATCATTTTTCTTGCAAAATTTCCTAAAGGTAATGTAGTGGAATTATAGTTCAAAATGATATCAGCAACAACACATGTCATAGATTGTATTAGCCGTAATAATTCATTGTTTTAGGTTTGAAACATCCTTATGGATATCTTGACATTGGGATTGCTTTCCTAGAATTACTTGAATAGTGCAACTTCTGTCATTTCTAGAATTCCCTTAGTGTGATCTAGATAATCAATTTTATATAGGTGATGTCGCACTACATGCTTTCTATCTAGGATAGCACGAGAACTATTGTCCCAAAACTCTATCACAAGTGGCCAGATTCCTTTTGTAAGCCTATCTCAGTAGTGTTCACTGGTGACAAGATCTCAACAAGTAGCTTCATAATTTTTTATTTACTTTAACCCTAACTTTGATATGCTTTTGCAATTTTTGTCTCAAGACATGGAGAATTTTTCACATGTTACCAAAATTTCTTGTCTTGATGTACTTGGTGCAATAATAATAGTTGTAACTTCTCTATGAGTAGATCAAACTTTAGGTTTTCTTAATTTTCCAAACATAGAGAATGCTTTTGGTATATTTTTAGTGGAATTCACATGTGTCTTCCTTCTTTTAGAATCATGGATACCAAAAATCTTTGAGGCATGCTTTACTTTCTTACATTTGATCAACCCATGCAATATATGAGCTTGTGCAACAACTGAAAGTTTCTCAAAATATTGTTGAATGATATTACTAACATGCTCTATAACAGTGCAATCAGGGATAGGCTCCCTAAGTTCCTCTCTTTTGCTTGCATCTAAATTTTCTCCAAACCTTCCACCCATTTCCAAACCACTACAGCTCCCTCTTATCCTATCAAATTGAGAGGGCACAATCCATTCTTCTCGTGATCGATCAACTTGATAAGGCACATCGTGTTCCTCTATAGGTTGACCAACTTGATAGGGGGCATATTGTTCCTCGTGTGGTTGATCAATTTCCATCCCTACATCATGGGATGCAAACAATAAAAGTGAGTGAATCATATGTATTTAATGGTAGAAGTTGATTAAGGGGGAGTCCCTTGAAGGGATTGAAGCAGTGATGCCACACGTAAAGCAAACCCATATACCAATGATCAAGAGGGCATGTGTTTATTTACCTTTCCGAGAGTTGCAAGGGGATAAAATCCCCCTTCAATGGGAAGAAGACTTTGAAGTCTTTGGGACTAAAATTTTGGCCCAAGGTACGCAATGATGACTAATAAATTGAGTGCAGGGAGATGTCAGGCATATACAACTCATTTTTCCAAATGCCATACACATTGTTATATAATATGAAATGCAAAATCGATGTAAGAAATGTAATCAAGATGTTATAAAAGAGTGCCAATTACCTTGAAATCCACACATTTATGCATGGCTCAACATTTGACCTCAATAAAGTTTTAGACTCTACACTACAAGCTCAAATGTCACCACAACAAGCTCCATGCTCCAACAATGATATGATAGATCATGGAAAGCTCCACAACACAGTGACACTCTAATAATGATACACTCATGTAATGACTCTATCCAATCAATAATACGTTGAAAATCACAATCGTTGCAACATCATATTGATACACATTTCTTCAAACGGCATACATTATTAGATTTCACATAGCACATATTACACATTAATCTCATCTCTATCGGTCATACTGGACACCGCACAACCAACTTGTACTTGTAGCATAATAAGTGTAGCTCAAAAAAACTATATTCAACCATAGCTAAATCTAGGCCAAATCGCTCTAATCCTACGTATACATCTAAACACACAGATACACACATGAAAGAAAAAAAAAAAGACGATTTTTAGAAATTCATCAGTATTTCGACTAATCTTTCTTCTAACTTTATATCGGGACATATATAGAATATTTTTTATAATTTAAAGGATTATTTACTACATGCTCTTATAATTTTATAGTGCGGTTGGAATTAGGGCACACTTCCCTGGTATATTCCTCTTCCCACTCAATCCCAAACATCTGAAGCAGAATGGAACTTTAATATGTATTTCAATTTTCACACTAATGCTAAAACTTCAACCATTATACAAAAATTATCGGGTTTTTGTAAATAATGTGAATGTTACGCTTTGGATGATTCTGAATATATGTCACCGGTCAACGTTTTTTTACTCTCTTTCACCATTATATATATATATATTATATATATATATATAAACAACAATTTAATGTTGCTTTCACAATTCTCATAGCGAAAATAAAGAAAAGCAAAAACAACCGTTAAATTCTTCCTCCTTGAATTATTATTTTTATAACTTTGAATCGAGATTTATAATAAACAGTAATATAATATTACCTTCCCAATTCCAAAAATAGCTTTTATTAAGGAGTCCTCTTATTTAGAATAATCATTCGTATAGGTTTAAATTTGGACACATATAGAATAATTTTTATAATTTAAAAAATTATTTACTACATATTCTTATACAATGGAAACCCACTTCCCTGGCATATTCCTCTACCCACTCGATGCTAAACTTCTGAAGCGGAATTCACTTCTTTTATATTGTATTTACTTTTCCCATTAAGAAAAATTCAAGAGAAATTTATCGGTTTCTTAAATGCTGTGAAGGTTAAGATTTGGATGATTATGAATGATATGTAATGGTCAACGGCTTTTACCTCTCTTTCACTAATTTTAGAAAATGTGGGCTAATCTAGCTTGAATGGAGTCTTTAACGATAATATTGGTTACTTGCACCATAGGACAGGCTGCCTGCAATGAACTAATGCAAATAGCTTCAATGATTCTGGTTGTTTTATTGTGCGGATAAATGTCACCAAAGTTATGGTTGGATGGAGAATGATATTCTTCCATTATATCAATCGTGATGCGTTGGCAATATCCTTTCACGTGCTGGATATATTACGTAAAGGTCAACACGACTGTATATGAATTTTGTTGATAGTGGTTTGATGGATGTTTAGAATTTTTTTTATTTGTTATATTTTTACAATATATTAAGAGTTATCGAATTTATCCTTTCAACAAAGAAATTTTAAGTAAAACAAGTTACAAATAAAAATGAATTTACACTGATTATATATAAAAAAGAAATTACACATTTTTTCTATTTTCAAACCAATCCATCATAATAATTTTTTTGTTTTGAATTGCTCTATATATAATATAAGTATATATTTTATTTAATATAAGTATTAAAATGATTTGTTTTATTTTTTTTTCTCTCATATATATTAATTATTTATTTTTTATTATTAATATAATTTTAAATATACTTATCTCTCACAATATTGTTTACATTTTATCTCTAAGTCTTTTCCAAATTAATCACATAATGTTTTGAAAGTCTACTTGTTTCAAACCACATATTGTGATATATCTTTGATCTCATGATGAATTATAGTAAGTGGTTTGAAATACGTTGATCTTAAAAAATTTATGTGAGTGATACCGAAGAATATGATATATGATTATGAATCACATAAGCATATGTACGCATCTTGTTGTTAATATTTTCAAATACAAATTCCTTATACTAAAATATAAAAGGCATATATGGTAAAATATGATTTTTATGTGAATTAAGATTTTTTAAATTCTTTATGTGTCATATAACAAGTCCATATTAAGAATTTACTAAAATATATTAATAACATCCATACTCAAATATTTTATTCAAATGTCATATTGAAATATTTTCAAACAATGATTGAATTAAACATCTCCTACAAACAGAAAAATGCAGTTCTACTTTATGCATCTTTTTTTATATGATTTTGAAATAAAATTCTGTTACCTAATATATACATTGAAATATTTTATTTATAGTATATATTAAAATATTTTTTGGTTAATAATATATAGGTTTTTATATTATCTAAACTCTATCTTCAATATGAATGAATTCAGCATCTCCTTCATCAATTATAATATGAACAAAACTAAATAAATATAATTATTTATATTTGTTTTTATTATAATTAACACTGTTTTTTAATTAATGAATTTATTTTTTAAAGAAACCATATTAAACATGCTAAAAATTACACATCTCGTTAAGATTAGATGTAAAATATATTTTTTCAATACCATTATTATTATATTATAATATAGTAATATAATTATAATTATTATATTATAATATAGTAATATAATTATAATATAGTAATGTGACTTACTATTTTTTAATTCTATTTCTACCTGAGAAGGTTCACATCGATGATCATTGCTTCCAAAAGTTTTTTTCCGCGGTATATACTATAATTATTTGGGGGATTTCATCCGTCATTTCCATGGTATATACTATAATTATTTGGGGGATTTCGTCCGTCATTATTATAGTTATAAGTAACTCAATTTATATCACACGGTTTGATTTCAATGGTAGTTAATGTTGTAGTTATAGAAGAGTTATTTTATAGGCTCTATAAACTTTTTTTTGAATTAGTTATTTGTTTTTATAATTAAAATAATTGGTTTTTTTAAACCATTCTTATATAGATTTGGCACAAAGAGTTCAATAACAATAACGTTATTTTTATGCTTCAAATTTGTTTAGCAATTTTTGCTTTTTCTTCTATTGAAATTTAAAGGAATGATGGACCAAAGTAAAGTTATGGTCAAAAATAAAAATCAAAGAAAATTTGAAAAGATAGAAGAGTCCAAAATCTAGGTTGAAAGAAGTTTAATAAAGAGTGTCGCTAAAAGCTACAATTAGAGTTGACTCTCAATATAATTATCATATCTATTTTATAAACAAATATGCAAAATACTTCAAAATCATATAAATATATTCATATAGATAGAAATAGTATACTACAACAATGTATGAAAAGCTAATTAAATAGAATGATAGAATACAATGAATACATCTATAAATATGTAAGCGAGTGTGTTGTCACTGACAGTCGTGTACTGTTGCTGAAGTATTATTTTTTGAATATTGATTATTATTTACTTATATGTATTGTTATACATTTATGTTTATCATAATCTTATTGGACATTTACATGATACTTATCCCATGCATGAACACATTCATCATTTGGGGTTAAATATAGATCGTAAAGTTGGGAATTTGAAATAGTTGAGGAAGGGGAAAGGATGAAGAAAGTTTGGACATTTACATGATACTTATCCTATTCATGAACACATTTTTCATTGGGGGTTAAATATAGATGATGGCCTCCCGCCACGTATGAATCCTAATGGACAAGCGTATCAGTTGCGATCTTAAATGCAATGGTTATGTCACGGTACGTGCCTTGGACTCCGGTTTTAGGGTTTGGAAAACTTGTTTAACCGGCTCTCACCTATACTAACCGGTCAGCACAAAACAAAATGGCGTTGACAACCCAAGTGTTAATCATTTCTCCTCCCGGTCCGCGGGGTCACTCTGCCAAGTTCTTCAGCTGCTCTGTGTAGAAAACCCTGTTTCTTCTGCGACTGTGCTAATGTCAGCTCTATGGCTAACTCCGCCTCGAAAAGGTGTTAATGGTAAACTCCTTTGCCTGTAAGGGTTCAATCACTGTTTGCGTCGATTTTGCTACTGTGAGTATGGGTTTCTTATTTGTTTTCCGCCTCGGTACTGGTTATTTACTTATGGTTCGATTTGTTTTGGGACCTAACAGGTCCGTCGTCCTCCCAGCCTTGGTTCAACTTCGATAACCAGGTATTGGCACTCGTCCCATGCTATTTTCACTTCGCCTCGTTATATTTGGCCCTAACCGTCTCGGCCTCTGTCCTCAGGTTATTATGTTTGGTGTGTTGGGTCTTCTCCTCGTCGCCTGGCCGCCTGGTAAACCCTAACACTTTTCATTCGCCTGTTTTCATTACTGCTTTAACACAAATATTTGTATGTGCAGGGTTTAACTCTCCGTCGTTGGTTCTTGCAAGTGAACGCTGGTCCGGTTGTCAGTTTCGTGGTGCTGTTGCTCGCGTTGTTCCCTCGCTTCTCACGGGTAGTGACTTGATATACCCCTGTGGTGTTGTAGCTATAGTCTATGTCGTTTCTTTAGGTTTTCTCTATGGAAGTAGGGTATGGTCTCGGTCTGCAATCTTTTGAAATGTCGTTGTAATCATAGCTTCGACTTTCTCTCTGTGTAATTTATTTAAATGGTGTCTGTGGTTTCAAACCCTCGTGGGTTTTTCTGGACTTCGGCTCTGTGGATGCAATCCGGTCTTTGCTTCTGTTTGGGTGATAGTCGTGGGTTTCGAACCCCTGCTCTACTCGACTATTTTGGTTCACAGTTTTGAACCGAGGGTTTTGACCAAACCCTGGTCTACTCCTCCTTAACTGTTATGTATGTAAAGTATTCGGCCTTAATCGGTTAATCAATGATACATTTGCAATTTTCGTCCTGTGGAATACTCGGTCGATACCGAACTCACTTTGCATGCATTTTATGATACATGTGTTCAACTGTAATCTGGTTCCAGTTTATTATTCAGGCCTTATGGTTACATAAATTTATGGTTATGCGATGTCTATCTGTCTTTTACATATATTAAATGGAAAAGAAAGAAAACTCTGGTTCTTATTACGTCGTTCTATTTGCCTGTAACTGTTCTTTACATCATCATGCGAAAAGGAAGAAAGGTCTTTATTCTCGGTTATAATGTGCTATCAGAAAAGTAGGATAATCGCTGTTGAAGTACCTGTTTTCTGTTCACATGTTCTGGTTTAGTTGCCTTTCTGGTTTTGTTGTAATTTTTGTAGCCTGAGTTTCTTCTGTCGTGCCTTTCTCTGGGTGTACACTTGTGTGTACAGTCGAGTCTGTGCGTTGGTGGGAGGGTGCTGTTTGCTTGCGCCTGCTCCGCTTACAATCGACCTGACTTCTGCTGTGATGAAATTTACAGTACATAGAAATAATATGCCGGAACTTACAGTACACAGGAATAATATACTGTAGTAAGATATTTGTAACAGTGATGAAAAAAACAAGTAATTTAATGAATCGTTATTTCTAGAAAATGACTGTGTGTTTCTATTCTGTTTTTTCAAACTGAGAGAGGACCCTCCACAATCCTTTCCTTGTCCTTTTAATTCAGAGTGTCAAACTGTTCCTGTTCGGTTGGAACCAACCCAATAGATTGACAACTGTTTGCTAATAACTGTTCTAAACCAACACAATGCTCCTTGTAAAACAAAATCAAACTAATCCAGCAAATTAATGTTTTCGTTTCTAACTCCTAAGAAAAACAAAATAAATGCATGGCTGAATAAAAGTAAATAAAAAAAGTAAATAAAGTAACCGACAAGGTGTCCAAATTCTGCTTGAGACTACGCCTTACTCTGCCTCCTCAGAGCTGGATGCTCCTGCATCAGGCTCCCGGGGTGACAAAAAGTCATGGCTCCATTCAATGAGGTCTTTAACAGAGTAGCCTGCCTTCTGGATCTGTGTCTCATTAAGCCATGAACTGTCCTCTATTGGACGGTTCCTCCACTTTACCAGATATCTTAAATATTCCTTCCTCCGTGTACGCTTTGCTACCTGTGTGTCCAAGATTCCCTCAATTTCGACGGGTGGTGCCATCGGCAACTGTCTCGTCCATACATCTCCTTTCAACTGGGTGTCCCATGGTGGCTCTGCCGCCGCATCATCTGCTGAACCTACAATATAAGAGAACAGATCTGCCACATTAAAGATAGGGGAAATACCAATCCCTGGTGGCAACTGTATCTCGTAAGCATTCGCAGAAAATTTGCGAATGATCTTGCAGGGCCCGATTTTCTTGAACTTCAGCTTGCTGTACTCTCGCTTAGGAAATCACTCTTTGCGTAAGTACGCAAGAACTTCATCCCCGAGATTAAACTGTACTTCCCTGCGTTTTGTATCAGCTCGCTGTTTGTATTTCTGGCCGCTGTCCTGCAATTTAAGCTTTACCTGTTCATGTAGTTTGCTCATAGCTTGGGCGAAATCTTCTCCATCAGCACTCCGCTTCTCCAGTTTTCCCAAATCTCGTAACTCGTGCACTCCTCGCGGGTGCATGCCGTACAGTATTTGGAAAAGACTGTGTCCTGTGCTATGGTTGGGAGAATCATTATATGCAAATTCTGCCTGTGCTAACACACGATCCCAAGTACGAGAATTTTCACCTGTTAAACTTCTGAGCAAATTCCCCAGACTCCTATTCACTACCTCTGTCTGTCCGTCTGTCTGTGGATGGTAGGCGGAGCTGAACTGCAATTGAGTGTCTAGTTTCTTCCATAAGGTTCTCCAAAAGTGACCAGTAAATTTGACATATCTGTCCGAAATGATGCTTCGTGGAAGTCCATGTAACCGTACAACCTCTGTAAAGAAAAGGTGCGCTATGTAAGTAGCGTCATTGGTTTTTCTGCACGGTACAAAGTGTGCCGTTTTCGAAAATCGGTCAACTACAACCATTACCGAATCAAAGCCGCGCTGTGTTTTTGGTAATCCTAGCACAAAATCCATACTGACCGAATCCCACGGTCGACTAGGGACGGGTAATGGCATATAAAGGCCAGTGTTTTGACTGTGACCTTTTGCCAATTGACAAGTTCTGCACCTAGCCACATATCTCTATACATCTCGCTGCATTTTAGGCCAAAAATAAAAGTGTTGTACCTGAGCGATAGTTTTGTCAATTCCAAAGTGTCCTGCCAATCCTCCGCTATGTTTTTTCTGTATAATATTGTCTCACATAGAACAGTTTGGAATACATAACTGCCCCCCTTTGAACAGCAAACCCTCCTGAAGATTATAATCCAGCCACTTGCTGTCATTTCGCAACAACGGGTTTTGACAAGCCTCATAGGCTTCCATAAACTCGCTGTCCGTCGGATACAGCTCTTTCAAGTGTTCAAATCCAAAGATTTGCATGGTGCTCTCCTGTAACAGTAATGTTCTCCTACTGAGTGCGTCTGCTACTTTATTCGATTGCCCACTAATATGCTTTAGTACAAAAGTGAAACTTTGCAGATACTCAACCCAGGCTGCATGCTTGTGGTTTAATTTATGCTGTTGCATGATATACTGTAATGCAGAATTATCAGAAAATAAGACAAATTCGTTACCTAGTAGATAATGCCGCCAATGTTTTAAAGCTTGCACAATGGCGTAGAACTCTTTGTCATAGGTCGAGTACTTCTGTCTGCTCTCGTTTAGCTTCTCGCTGAAGTAAGCAACTGGTCTGTCCTCCTGGCTAAGTACTGCTTCAATGGCTGTACCACTGGCGTCACAACGAACTTGAAAAATTTTGTTGAAATCGGGTAGTCTCAATACAGGTCTTTCAGTAATCTTTTTTTTCAAGATCTGAAAGCTGTTTTCTGCTGCTTCTGTCCAGTGAAAAGGCTGATTCACTTTCTTAATCGTGTCTAACATGGGAGCGCAAATCTCGCTGAAATTCCTAATGAACTTCCTGTAAAAACTGGCAAGTCCATGGAAACTTCGCACGTCAAACAAACTCTTCGGAGAGGGCCAGCTAACTATAGCTGCCACTTTCTCTGGGTCCATTTTTAATTCATTCTCAGCAATAACAAAACCCAGATATATCAATTCTCTCTAGAAAAAGGTACATTTCTTCAAATTAATTAACAACTTGTTTTGTTGTAATTTCCTTAACACGCTCTGTAAATGCCTGAAATGCTCTTCCTTAGTTTTACTGAAAATTAAAATATCATCCAGGTAAACTATAACAAACTTACCGTTAAATTCTTTCAGCACCTCATTCATCAATCGCATGAATGTGCTGGGGGCGTTACTCAAACCAAATGGCATCACCAGCCATTCGTACAAGCCTTCGTTTGTCTTGAATGCAGTTTTCCATTCATCTCCCTCACGAATCCTGATCTGGTGATACCCACTTTTCAGATCAATCTTGGAAAAGTAGGTCGCTCCACTTAGGCAATCCATCATATCATCCATCCTTGGCAAGGGAAACCTGTACCTAACGGTAATCTTGTTAATAGCCCTGGAATCTATACACATCCTCCATTCTCCCCCTTTCTTGGGAGCCAAAACAGTGGGTACTGCGCAAGGACTCATGCTCTCCCGAATCAGGCCTTTGTCCAACAACTCTTGGACCTGTTTTCTAATCTCTTCATGGTCCTTGGGACTCATGCGGTAAGCTGCTTTGTTTGGCAGACTCGCCCCTGGTATAAAGTCGATGCAATGACTAATATCCCTTCTAGGTGGCAACTCATCCGGAAGATCATCCACCACAATGTCTCCAAAATCCTGTAGCAACCTCTGAACGTCCTCTGGTAAATCTGATACCTGTGTGTGGAGTACCACTGTCTTTGGTCTCCTTATGACAACAAAGTTTACCTCACTGTCCTCAATCTGCTTTATGAATTCTTTTCCTCCTAACAGCAGTGCCTTCACTCCACTAGCCTCTGCTGTGTTTTCTTCCTTGATGGGTACAAGCGTATGCTTGATCCCATCTTTCACAAATTTGTAACAATTTGTCTTCCCGTCGTGGACTGCACCTCTGTCAAACTGCCATGGTCGTCCTAACAACAAATGACAGACATCCATCGGCATCACATCACAAAGGATTTTGTCCTTGTACTTCCCAATCTGAAACTCTACTTCACACTGTTCATCAACCAATAGTTGATGCCCTTTCTGTAACCACGATACCTTGTAGGGAGTGGGATGTCTCAATCTCTTCAATCCCAATTTCTCCACCATCTCTACAGCTACCAGGTTATCGGTACTTCCGCTGTCAACAATTACCTTGCAGCATTTGCCTTGGGACTTGCAGACAGTGCGAAACAATGCTTTCCGCTGATCTGGCTCTGCAGCTTCCTTGGCTGGCTTCAACAGTACCTTGTTCATCACCAAGGCTTCACCTATCTCAGGTGTGTTCTCAGCTTCCTGAGGTGTTTCCTCCGCATCCTCTGGCTGGGCAATATAGGTTCCTCTTCCGCCTACGGGTTCGCCCTCCGGACAGTCATAAGACTTATGTCCCAACTTATGACAACGGTAACACTAGACAGTCCCTCTGCCCCGACCAAAGCCTCGTCCTCTCTGAGCTGGTCATCCTTCCCTGTTACTGTTGTCTCTCTCTGCCGTACCAGTAGACTTAGAGCTGCTGCCTTCCTCATTCGAGGCTGTACCTCTCCCTCTGCCAGAACCACCTCCTCTCCGGGAGTTCTGTTTCCTGTTTATCTTCTCTTCAGCCTTCAATGCAAATTGATAGGCTTCATCCAACGTCTACAGTGAAAGGATACCAATTTCGTCTAAAATTTCTCCCCTCAAGCCATTTACATATCTGGCCGTCTTCTCTGAGGTATCTTCCACATACCCTGCTCGCAGATTTAACTTGTAGAATTCCTCTGTAAACTCTCTCACAGTCATTCCCCTCTGTTTCAGGTTTTGTACCTGCCTGTACAACATAATGTGATAGTCCTTCGGTAAGAACTTCTCCTTCAGCTTTGCTTCCATCCTAGCCCATTTCTTGATTGGCTGTTTGCCTAACCTCCTCCTTTCTGCCTGTACACTGTCCCACCATAAGGACGCATGTCCTTTCAACTTGGTGGCGGCAAACCTTACTTGCTTGTCTTCGCTGGTCTCCTCAAACTCAAAGAATTTATTCACTTCACTTAACCAGTCCAACAACACTTCTGCCGACAAACTTCCATCATAGGTAGGCAACTCATGCTTCGGTTTATGGCTGGATAACAAAACTGACTTTAACAATCTCAGTTCTGGTGTTATTCCCTCAAACTCATCCTGCTCTGGCTCAACTGCCTCTTCATCACTGTTATCTGCTGGATTTGTTCTTCCTCCAGCCTCTATCACTGCTAATCTCTCTCTCAAAACTCTTATCTCTTCTCTTAACCCATCATCCACTGGTCTATGAACCATTCGTCCTCTGCCTCTTCCTCTTCCTCTTGCTCTTCCTCTTGCCTCACCTTCGCCTTCTGCTTGTTCCATTGATTTTTAATTAAAAAAAAAAACTCTAGCTCTGATACCACTTATGATGGCCTCCCGCCACGTATGAATCCTAATGGACAAGCGTATTAGTTGCGATCTTAAATGCAATGGTTATGTCACGGTACGTGCCTTGGACTCCGGTTTTAGGGTTTGGAAAACTTGTTTAACCGGCTCTCACCTATACTAACCGGTCAGCACAAAACAAAAGGGCGTTGACAACCCAAGTGTTAATCATTTCTCCTCCCGGTCCGCGGGGTCACTCTGCCAAGTTCTTCAGCTGCTCTGTGTAAAAAACCCTGTTTCTTCTGCGACTGTGCTAATGTCAGCTCTGTGGCTAACTCCGCCTCGAAAAGGTGTTAATGGTAAACTCCTTCGCCTGTAAGGGTTCAATCACTGTTTGCGTCGATTTTGCTACTGTGAGTATGGGTTTCTTATTTGTTTTCCGCCTCGGTACTGGTTATTTACTTATGGTTCGATTTGTTTTGGGACCTAACAGGTCCGTCGTCCTCCCAGCCTTGGTTCAACTTCGATAACCAGGTATTGGCACTCATCCCATGCTATTTTCACTTCGCCTCGTTATATTTGGCCCTGACCGTCTCGGCCACTGTCCTCAGGTTATTATGTTTGGTGTGTTGGGTCTTCTCCTCGTTGCCTGGCCGCCTGGTAAACCCTAACACTTTTCATTCGCCTGTTTTCATTACTGCTTTAACACAAATATTTGTATGTGCAGGGTTTAACTCTCCGTCGTTGGTTCTTGCAAGTGAACGCTGGTCCAGTTGTCAGTTTCGTGGTGTTGTTGCTCGCATTGTTCCCTCGCTTCTCACGGGTAGTGACTTGATATACCCCTGTGGTGTTGTAGCTATAGTCTATGTCGTTTCTTTAGGTTTTCTCTATGGAAGTAGGGTATGGTCTCGGTCTGCAATATTTTGAAATGCCGTTGTAATCATAGCTTCGACTTTCTCTCTGTGTAATTTATTTAAATGGTGTCTGTGGTTTCAAACCCTCGTGGGTTTTTCTGGACTTCGGCTCTGTGGATGCAATCCGGTCTTTGCTTCTGTTTGGGTGATAGTCGTGGGTTTCGAACCCCTGCTCTACTCGACTATTTTGGTTCACAGTTTTGAACCGAGGGTTTTGACCAAACCCTGGTCTACTCCTCCTTAACTGTTATGTATGTAAAGTATTCGGCCTTAATCGGTTAATCAATGATACATTTGCAATTTTCGTCCTGTGGAATACTCGGTCGATACCGAACTCACTTTGCATGCATTTTATGATACATGTGTTCAACTGTAATCTGGTTCCAGTTTATTATTCAGGCCTTATGGTTACATAAATTTATGGTTATGCGATGTCTATCTGTCTTTTACATATATTAAATGGAAAAGAAAGAAAACTCTGGTTCTTATTACGTCGTTCTATTTGCCTGTAACTGTTCTTTACATCATCATGCGAAAAGGAAGAAAGGTCTTTATTCTCGGTTATAATGTGCTATCAGAAAAGTAGGATAATCACTGTTGAAGTACCTGTTTTCTGTTCACATGTTCTGGTTTAGTTGCCTTTCTGGTTTTGTTGTAATTTTTGTAGCCTGAGTTTCTTCTGCCGCGCCTTTCTTTGGGTGTACACTTGTGTGTACAGTCGAGTCTGTGCGTTGGTGGGAGGGTGCTGTTTGCTTGCGCCCGCTCTGCTTACAATCAACCTGACTTCTGCTGTGATGAAATTTACAGTACACAGAAATAATATGCCGGAACTTACAGTACACGGGAATAATATACTGTAGTAAGATATTTGTAACAGTGATGAAAAAAACAAGTAATTTAATGAAACGTTATTTCTAGAAAATGACTGTGTGTTTCTATTCTGTTTTTTCAAACTGAGAGAGGACCCTCCACAATCCTTTCCTTGTCCTTTTAATTCAGAGTGTCAAACTGTTCCTGTTCGGTTGGAACCAACCCAACAGATTGACAACTGTTTGCTAATAACTGTTCTAAACCAACACAATGCTCCTTGTAAAACAAAATCAAACTAATCCAGCAAATTAATGTTTTCGTTTCTAACTCCTAAGAAAAACAAAATAAATGCATGGCTGAATAAAAGTAAATAAAAACAGTAAATAAAGTAACCGACAAGGTGTCCAAATTCTGCTTGAGACTGCGCCTTACTCTGCCTCCTCAGAGCTGGATGCTCCTGCATCAATAGATCATAAAGTTGGGAATTTGAAATAGTTGAGGAAGGGGAAAGGATGAAGAAAGTTGGAAAATCTAATATTATGATAAACCTAACCTTAATTCTTTTTAAAATTCCCCTTTGAGAACCTAATGACATTTTAGAGGATAAAGGAAAAGCTAAGATGTCGTGAATGTATTTAAATATATTATCCCTTTTGAAGAGTGAAGTATAATATTTGTAGAATAAGTGAATCTAATTTTGATAAATAATTGATTATCTCATCTTCTTGATGTTTCATTTTAATGAGGTGGAATGAGGTTAAAAAAAAAGAATGAAATAGATTTATCTCTTTTGGATAGTGAACTAGATTTCTAAAATTGACACCTTTATTTGCAATAAAGAATTGGTTTTATCTTTTTCCATAATTTTTGATTTGTAGATTGTCGTTGGGTATTGTGTATTTTTTTAACGAGTGTTTTGTATTGGACCATTATATTACTTTTCACTTAACTCAATGCTTTTAAAGTGGAAAATGTGGAGGGATTATCTTGGAAAATCACTTTAATGATGGATCCTAGTTAGCGCAATTGGGTCTCAAATATTTAAGAGCCATTTTGCAATGTTAAGTGAATTTTTTGGGGCAAAAAAAGTCACTTTAGCGAAACCCTTTTGTTTTATTCTACACATGGATACCCTTCCAATATTGCAAGAATCATGTCAAACATAGCTACTGTGAAAAATGTATGTCTATCAGAATTTGATATACCATGTTGACCACCATGGTATGAGAGGATGTCGTGCTAGGACCCATTACTATTGCATATGGGGCTAGGCATGTGCATACTTTAATGAATACTTTAGAAGGTCCAAGTTCTTATATATAGTTGATGTTGAGGGAATCAACTCTTGCTCCTAGTTAGCTCTTGAGCTACATTAAATATGAGGCCACTAGGATGACTAGGGTTTTCATTCTATGTTATTGTATTTTTTGCCATAGTTGAATATGGCAACTGGTAGTGGGGTTTTGGAGAGCATAAAAGATGGATTTGAAGTTTTTTGACAACCTTATTTGCCATAAGCTTCTAGTAACTCCATGGACCGTACCTCTTACTTTATATTCTATTTCTCCGTACCAAGGAAAATTGACTAGAGAAGGATCACCTTGTAGTTAGGTTTTCCCTCAGAAGGGTTTCCTATAAAAAACATGTGTGTATTGTGTATGTATGTGTGCATTTCCTTATATTCTATTTCTCACATTTCAACTATTTCTTTCACTTAAATGATAAAATCAACTATTAAATAATCCAAGATCTAAAGGAAAATTAACCAAACATACTATAGGTTTCTATAATTTTATCGAATCTATTGTGATGAAATGCTACAATGAAATATTTATAGTACTTCACATATCACATGAGGTTAGAAAGAGGAAGGAAAAAATGAAAAGATTAAATATTATTTTTATGGGTTTAGAAACAACTTATATATTTATGCAGATTAGCATCACCCTATTGGAATTTCGCACTTTAATCATTTTCTTAATTATGAATTCGAATGAGATGACTAAAAATGAAAGATCTTGGCATATCCTCATCGTCTTCACTACATCAATGGATGGAATGGATGGTGGTAGCTTCCTTTCATAAATAAATCAAACATTTACACCCTACTTAAATTAATATTTTATCAAATTATGATTAAAAATACACCATGTCATTATTTATCGACCACGTATGAAGATTAACAAAAATTAGATTCACTTCATTAAAACATGGCTTTGTGAAACATCCATATCTTATTTGGAAACACGACTTCACTTTGGAAAGGCGCATTAGATTATGAAATGTCTCCTCCAACCACATTCCCATTGCCATATAAAAATAAAATTGTCTATTTGTAATTCACTTTATAATATAACATTTTCTAGTGTAATCGGTTTTATTTAATTTTTAAGTTTTTGTATAATATATCGGTTTTTTCCAGTGTAATCGGTTTTATCTAATTTTTAAGTTTTTGTATAATATATCGGTTTTATCTAATTTTTAAGTTTCTCTATAATATATAGACATTTTAGGTTTATAATGTTTATAACATATATAACGTTTTAGGATTATAACATTTATAATATATCTAATATTTTAGGTTTATAATATTA